>OY855913.1:10508200-10623200 GCA_963693305.1 Meandrina meandrites
CGTTTTGAGCATCAGCTGTTCGTCGCGCAGCAAATATCCTTTAAATGTGGGTTTGTAAGGGGTTAGGCTTTGGTGAAAACATGGCCAAAAGTGGGGTTGCCAACTACCTTTCGGAGAGAGTTGCTTCTTAAAACAATAGATAACAGGTCATAAAAAATACTCCAAGCCCTAGAAAACAATAGAGGTGTTTATAACGGGCTATTATTTTACCTTTTTTATCAAAAAAACAGCAATGGGCGAATGAAAACAGAGGTTCCAAATTAAAGAGGTAGCATCTTACTGCAAAAGTTCTGTGTTCACGCTTACCTGTATCACAAACAGGGGAAACCAACGCATATTAGTGAGCATAGTTTTGGGATCAATGTCGCACGACGCCACCACCAGTGCTGTAAAAGTTATACAAACTTCAACGTGAGTCAGTGTTTTCTCGAGGGCTTTCATGCTCGTCCTACTACTTTTGACTGTACTACTTGCAGAAATTAGTGCATCAACGCAATATTACGATACAATACAATACTTCTACCTAATCGTACCTTTTTGGTACGCTTTGGCGGCATATCAGGCGAGTTTGGTCGAGCCATGGTTCGTATTTGGGCGAGACGCAGTCGAGCCAAAATACCCACGGCGAGACCAAACGAGCCTGATATGCCGCCAAAGCGTACCAAAAAGGTACGATTAGGTAGTTACCGTACCCAAATTCAACAAAAATGTCAAAAATCTGGAAAGTTCTTGTTTCGTGTAAACTTCAATGGGTTTCTTCTCGTCCTCGACAAAATCACTCTGTTCAAGCCGTCCCTGTCAGGTAAGGTTAGGTTAAGTCTGCATACGAGCCTAGGGGCCCATCAGGCCGGAGCTTATCCCAGTCTCCATAGCACTAGGAGTATTGCTACTCCCCCCTGGACGGGATGCTAGTCCATCGCAGGGTAACCCCCAGCAGTAAAGTCGGTGGAGAGAGACACTATGAGAGTAAAGTGTCTTGCCCAAGAACACAACGCAGTGCCCCGGCCAGGACTTGAACCCGGACCGCCCGATCCGGAGTCCAGCGCAATAACCATTAGGCCACCGCGCCTCCCACCGTCCCTGTCAGGAAGTAGGGCAAATTGTGTGATACTTTCTTGGTCTTCAACGCTTTTTTGACTTGTTTGTTTGGAGTTTCATTCTCTTAGTTTTCAAAATCAAAATTTAGCGAAAATTTGGGAACTCCGACTTCATTGTTTCAGTCTGAATGAACATCACGCAATTGGCGAGCGCGCTCAAGTTAAGTTTTAGCGGGAAAGATTTTTCTCCTTTTACGACCGGTAAACACCAGTTAAACTTAAATTACGAGGTTTTGTTTAATTGGTAAAAGCTCTTTTCAATCCATCGCTCGGTAACACTTCTTTACTTGAAAGTGACATGATATCGTGGCATATCAGGTCAGTGACTTGATATCGTAGGATATCAGGACAGTAGATCGCGCTTCTGATTGGCTACTTGCGAATTTGGGTACGGTAAGATACGATACGATACGATACGATGACTTTATCCTTTGGTATTTGGTATTTCCATCAGCCATTTTAAAATTATTACCTACCTACCTTCCCACCCACCCACAAATACACTGCATACACAAACATTCGCATGTGAGCTAGATTGTTATATAATGCAGCCAAATTAAATCACACTTACCTGCGCTCCAACATATCAGAAACACCAGTATGTACAAGAAGATTTTGTTGCGAATGGCGTCTATGCTGGCTCGCTGGCGATCAGTCAATACTCCTGAAAATAAACCACGATCATGCAGCGTATTGGAGCAAAGCAATCACTCTGGCCTATCACAAGAGACACGGGAGGCGCGGGAAAACGTGCGCAAGCGAGTCATGATTGGTTTTGGTTTCACTTCTGATTGGTTGAAAAAGTGGCACGAGATGTTACGGGGATCAAGAAGTACCCGTCTTTTATATAACACCCAGCCGAAAAGTTAGCGATTCTTGATAAGTGTCTCAGCCAAAAATTGCAGCTTACAAACAGTGGTCAGGGCTGTAACGCCGGATCATTCCTTCAGATTTTCTTTGAAATGTCACCTCTAACCACAGGCAGCCCATCTAACGTTTCGAACGGTTGGTAGGTAATCGCTGTTGCGTAACACTAGACCGTTGGGAATATCATAAAGCTTTGTATGGGATTTGATATCACTTGGTCTATTTTCCCGTCTTTAAGCTTAAAATTCAGTAAATATACAAAATTCACTTACTGTTGCCAATTGTTGTGTCCTTTTAGCTGTCTTGCGTCTTGTAGTGGTGTTTTAGGCGATTTTTTTTCAAAGACGCAAGACAGGCAAAAGGCACAGCAAATTGCAAAAGTAAGTTTATTTTGCATATCAACTGCGAAATCGACCCAGTGATAACAAATCCCATACAAAGACTTACAATGGGAAAAAATCCCTTATAAATTCGAGCAGACTACAGTTCCTCTAGAATGACCAGACAGGTATCAATTTTATAGCGCAGCCTAAAATAAATAATTAATCTGCATTTAAATTTGACCTGTAACAAAAAAACATATACGAGGGTAACACAAAATGGAGTCTCGTAAATAACGTTCCTATGTAAATACTAATGTCGCGGTATTTAATGTCTCAAAGAAGTAAAGACAGTCTACTGCCACACCGCTCCCAATCGTGTTCGCACCGTCCGAGTTCGCACCCAACTTTCAGAGTATTCTTACCGCGTTCGCTCCCAAGTACGCTTGCTATCAAAAAACTATCTCGAATATTTGCGTGAGAAAAACTATCTAGAAAGTTTCTCGTTCTTTAAGCGTGAGAAAAGCGCGACAACGTTTGTGATCGGTGGGGGCGAACTCGAAAAAGGTAGGGAGCGAACTCGGTGGGTGCGAACTCGGTTGGGAGCGAAACCTGCATCATCCCTCCTGCTGAAACTCAATTTGAGCAGGCATGCCTGGCATTTCTGAGAAGGGCGTATAAATTCCTTAGGATTTTGCCAAGCGAGGGACTTGGAAACATATAGTGAAACATTAACTTGTAAATTGTACATCAAACAATCGAAACACCAACCTGAATAAATAATGGCCTTTCTGTAAACTCGGAACGTCAGAAAATATACCAGCTGTTTAAACAAAATATTATAGAATTATTGTCGGCTGACTGCCTTTGTCCCCTTTTACTAAATGGCGGTGGGCGGCGGGAAAATATCATCCGGCGTAAAGTTAGCTAAATTTTATGATTCATACCGGATGTCGTTCACTTTTATTCTCGAGTGTAGCAACATTGAATTGTCAGAGAATTGGGTTAGGGATAAGTGTATGTATGATGTTTTAAACTAAAAATACACCACTTGTGCAGCAAAAGAGAAAAACATTCTCACTCGGTTTGGGCTCAAAGAGACCAGAAATATTTTTGCACACCTTTTCCACTCAGGTTGTCAAAATGTCAGTCACCAACAACAGTCCTTTTTGGAACTACTCTCACCCCGGCGGTCACACTATATAAACTAATGATACTCGAATCGGGGCACCCTGAACAAAATTAACCAATCACAGCGTTAATTGAAAATAAAGGATAGGGAAATTTTTTAGAATTTTTTTTGTTTGCGTCCTAGAACGTCATTGGTCCGTTGATAAAAAACTTTCATGTCCCTATCCTTTGTTTTCAATTAACACTGTGATTGGTTAATTTTGTTCAGGGTGCCCCGGTTCGAGAAGTCGCATGGTAACTATCTCATCATCTTTCACTTTTTCATTCAGCTAGAAGAATAAGGTACATCTTCCTATTTCCAGTGTATCTTTCATAATACATGCTACAAAAAACACACTTTCTCTCAAATTTTTCAATTTTCCTAAAATTCTAGCTTTGCTTCTCTGGACTTTTCTAAACTTCCAGCTTAACTTTTCTGGAGTTTTTCAAAATTCTAGCTTAACTTCTCTGGACTTTCCTAAAATTTTGGCTTAGCTTCTCTGGATTTAAACATCTGAAATGTATATTAATTTAATTTACTAACCACA
The DNA here is from genome assembly GCA_963693305.1 of Meandrina meandrites. Lineage (NCBI taxonomy): Eukaryota > Metazoa > Cnidaria > Anthozoa > Scleractinia > Meandrinidae > Meandrina > Meandrina meandrites. The sequence continues at coordinate 10,512,203 of OY855913.1, forward strand.
AGGGCCACAATGGAAAAGGACAAAGTGCTGGTCAGTGCTACTGAACCATAAGATTGCCACATTGAATCTGATGTCATATTACCACTCTGGAAAAAAATATCACAAAACACAAAATCACGCACAACAAATATAGCATAGACAAACCAGGCCCGTAGGGTGGATTCTGTTGAGGGGGGTTCTTTCTTTTTTTGGCAGGTATATTTTAGCCGGCACTAACACGAGTGGGTCTGGGGGCATGCCTCCCCAGGAAATTTTGCAAATTTAGGTTCTCTCAAGTGCAATTTCCTGCATTTTGACATAATTTCTAAGGTGGGATGTATTGTCCTTCAATATAAGCTCTTCGGAAAGTAATTTTCATTCTAAAAAAAATTCTGAAATGTTCCAAAATGAGTGTGTTCATTTAGACAGTTTTCAAAACACAAATATTAAAATTACATGCAGGGTGGATGAGTGGACAAGAAATTGAAAGAATAATGAATGAAGATGAATTATCTGACATCAATTAACCAATCCAAATGATAAGAACTCTCATTATAGTGCCAAAATACTGCGGCTTCCTCCGATAATCCTGGCAAGGAAGGTAGTCATCCGTGTAATCGACTGGTCACAGTCTTTTGATTGTTTTGTGTACATTTTTTTATCTTTTCAACCCCCAAAAATGCCGACATTAAAAATTTTAGGGGGTTCATTCCAACCCCTTGAACCCCCCCCCCCCCCCCCCCAACCAACGGGCCTGCAAACCAGCCATGTTTCAATGCTTAAATTGAAATTTCAAATGTTCAACTAAAGAATACATAACTCTCTACTAAAAATGTGTAGAATATATATATGTTATTTACCGGCTGGGAGGTCCGTATCGTGAAACACTGTGACCGAGGTCTTGAAAATGCTGCCCGAGGCCGCAGGCCGAGGGCAGCATTTTCAAGGCCGAGGTCACAGTCTTTCACGATACGGACCGACCCAAAGCCGGTAAATAACTTATTTATTTTTTTCTTACTCGGTTTAAAAAAAAAAACTAAAAAGATTGTCTTGCAAAATGTAATTTTATACGCGCGCATCAATGTTGAATCGATCGCTAAGCTACGGCAAGAGTGAAGAACGATTTGTTTACCGCCAAACAAAGTAAATTTGCAAAAGTGAACAGTACTCACGGAAAAGGTCATCAGAAAAAAAGAGAAAAGTAACTTTAATAATACAAAAGAAGCACAATGCAGCAGCAAAAGAGAGCATAAAAAAATCTCGAGTCACGAAAGTGAAATTGAATGAAGCTGAACTGAATGTGTAGTTTGGTCGCCTGCACACGGCACAATTTTGCAAGAATTTATTTGACCGTTTTTTATCAAAACATTTCATTTTCTTGAATGGTCATAAGCAGTATTCGGTTTTGGGGAAAAGTAGCAGAAAGGCAAAGCGTTTGAAAGGATAAATCAAGTCTGTAAACTAGTGACTTGCAGTAAACCGCATTACAGCTTGAAAATCAGTGCGAATGCACAAACAACGATCGACAAACTACGACTATAAAACTATAACTTGTTTTGTCAATATATACAAAGAATACCCGCCTATTGGAGAACTTCAAGGCCTTTAATTCCGTTACTAATTTAGCTTTTGAAAGAATCAATCGGGTATATAAGCCGGCGACTTACAGGTAAGCGTAATGGCTTGAAAATCAGTGCGAATGCACAAACAACGATCGACAAACTACCGCCATAAACTTGAACAATTTGATTTAGTCAAGAAAGAGAATGAATACTCGCCTTTTGGAGAACTTCAAGGCCTTTAATTCCACTGCTTACTTTTCCTTTCATATTTACAACGGCTGGTGAATAACTACATTAAGTTTGGAGAGCAAAACTTTCATGGGTTCGTTCGTCTCGACGTGAAATGAAAACACTGCGAGCTAGCCGGGCGGAATCGCTCTGTGAGCGGGCAAGATCGAAAATTTCCGCCCGCTCCCGGAACCAATCAGATTGCAGGATTTGGAGAATTCCGCCTGCTCACAAGCCAAGAAAAAAATAACTTATTTTCATGTTACTACATGTATGGCAATCAAGACCCATTTTATGAAGTTGGGTAACTCCATAACTGAGCTGAATATTTTTAAAACATAGAAGGGACTGAAATTATTTTTGAGGTTTGCGTCAATAGCTGATCATGATATCAGAATGTAGGCCACAGTTGATAATACTATAAATTAAAGTAATTCAAGTTTTCTGTTTGGCCATACAAGGTTTGGGTCAGTCTGAATGGTAGAATCTTGAACCTTGGCCATGCGTACAGACCATACTGCATTTGCCATGTACTCACAACCTCAGTCAAGATCCTCCCTTATGTACAGACCTCCTGCTCGGTTAATAACAGTTAATTACTTTTAAATCAAAGAGGAGAATCTGTGACTGGCAGAAGTTGTTACAAAGTAGAATAGAATGATGGTGTTACAGATTTTGTCCACAGCTATAGCGTGACTCACCACATGTTTATCAGTTTCCAGCGTAAGAACAATATAGAACTTTTATGAAGCTTAATTACCTTTGCCTTCGGCCGATCAAAAAGTAAAAGGCAACTAGAAAAAAAAACACACAAGCATATGCATTACAAACAAATGAAGGTTTCACAGCTTCTAGCTTGAGCAATCAAAATCATAAAGTTTTGGTTTACACTGAAACAACCAAAAAATCAAGCTTAAAGCCTGATCCTGAGTACTAGAGAAAGTAAAAGATTTCTGTTTCATGAAGTGTAGTGCCTGACTCTCAGGGCAGATGTAGAGGGCAACACACTTATAATTAAATTACTGGACAGTATAATATTGAGATCAAAACAACTTACCATAAAATTCTGAGTTTATATAATTATGCTCAATGTTGCTAACACGTGGGCTTATTTTAAAGTGCCCCTGTGATCAAATTTTCGATTTGTATTTTTTTACATGTTCGTGTACAACTAGACGTCCTTATTCATCTTGCCAAATTTCAATCCATTACGAACATCAGAAGTCATTTTATTTTAACATTTAATTCCGAAAATTTACGGCCGCCATTACAAAACCCTGTTCCAAGGTTTGGTTGCAAATGAGAGAAAGTGACGTCAAAGGCTCAAACATACCTCACAGGTTGAAATTTTAATAACAATCAGCATAGAAAATTGCACGAAGAACACGTCCAAAGTTTTTGTTCCTTTTTGCGTGATTTTGAACACTTATTGTTATTCTCATTTCAACCCGTGAGGTATTTTTGAGCCTTTGACGTCACTTTCTCTCATTTGCAACCAAGGCTTGGAACAAGGTTGATTAATGGCGGCCGTAAATTCTCTGAATTAAATGTTAAAACAAAATGACTTCTGATGTTCATAATGGATTGAAATTTGGCAAGGTGAGTAAGAAAGTCTAATAGGACACGAAAATGTAAAAAAATGAAACTCAAAAATTTGATCACAGGGGCACTTTAATTTTTGGGGAGGGTGAGGGGGGTTGGGCTTATTTTGAGATGGGAATTTGCATTTCACAAATTTCTGAGCCTTCTCTAACAACATTAAATACAAAACAAGCATAACAATAGGTGTTTATATCTTTATCTTTAAGAGCCATTACTAAAATATAAGCCCGTGGACTTACATTCGCGAGGGCTTATTAGTTTTTTGGAAGGATTTTTGTGTCTGACATTAAAAGCCTAAGGGCTTTCTTTTTTTTGGGAGGGGGGGGGGGGGGGGGGGACAGACATATTTTCAAAATTTTACAGTACTACAAAGGGTTGATATGATGAAAACAGATGCAAGGTTAGGTCTTACTATGTACAGTCTTTAGATGTAGTGATGTCTTTAAAGTGAAATAGTAAAGGAGCCATAATCACCACAGGGATCAACCTATGAGAAAAGTCAGAATCAAAATATTTGGCAGGGAAAACACCGAACCAGGGTGGGGCAGTGGAATGGGGTTATAGACTACTCAGTCTGTTATTTTTAGGGCTACGGGCTACACGTAGCAATGTTAACAGCCAAACACGTGTCTCATTCTGAGAACTGGTATCTTGTCATCTATAGCAAACTTAAGTGTCATTGTCAGTAAGAACCGGGCAAGGTCCACGGATCGAGGTTGGCGGATTCCCTTCAAACTTTCAGCATTTTTTCTCTATCAGATAAGATTACGATCGGTGCTATTCTCAGCAAAATAAAATAAATTCCTTTGGATTTTGACCACCCCCCTAGTTTTTGAAGTAATTTAAGCAAGACTGATTTTAGTAACGTCGCATCAGCCTCAATGATTTTTACGATTTCTACATATTGCCTGGTATATAAACAGCTCATGTCTGCAATATAAACGATTTTGGATAAAAAGCTTTACTTTGGCACGTCTCCAAATGTTAGCATTTCGTGGCTGTGAGATACAAGAGAAATTTTGGCAGATTTTACAAGTAATAGTATTTTCTCCAAAGTGCGGCAGTCTATTTTGAGACCAAACATATCTTTTATTAGACCGTTTATAAGTCTAAATAAATCCACCAACTCTCATTTGGCAAGTTAAAATGCCGTCGCGTGAATCTTCTGACAAATCGACCTAATTAGCATAATTTCATCTAATTTGCATAATTGAAGGGGCCAAGGCAAGAAGCGCACATTGAGTTTTTGGCTAAATTGAAAATTGTCAAAAACAACTCCAAAACTCGCATGTGGCTTTGTTTACATGTGTTAAACACTGTCCTGCATTTATTTTCGCTAGTTTGAGCTTGTTCTTGGAGAAAAAAAGAAGAGAAAATTACTATTAGCGAATCATTGTTCCAGAACGAATCTAAATGTTTATGCTGGTTTCATTGTTCGGAGTAACAAAAGGTTTTTTGTTTCTCTTCCTGTTTTTGTAATTCAGTTGGGAGATCTGGAAATGGTCGGTACAGCAAATATTGTGACGTAAGCTTTTCGCGCGCAAAGCCTCTTCAGATTTTAATCAGACAAGTTGAATGCTCACCTTCGCGCATGAAGTGCACTTCTCTCCACTGATTCTCGCTTATTTGACATATATTTGCGCCCGTCTGGTGGTAGAAGGACATCATAAAGTCTGAATACCCACAAGATCGCTAGCGAGCCTCAAAGAAGCGAGGTTCGTTTGTTCCATGATCGGGACTCTGATTCCAGACGGAAAGAGTTAAAACGCACTTCTGTTCCAAACCAAGTTCACCTTCATTTGTTTGGGCTCATTTGCCATGATTTGGCGAGTTGAATGTTTGGAAATGAAGACTGGCTTTTAGACTCTATAATTTTCTGTTGAATTTTGAGCATAGGACTGTCCGTGTTGAAGAAACTCAGGGATATCCCATAATAATCTTTAATGCATCGATCGTGAATATTGTGTTATCTTTTAGCGTGACTTGACAGTCGGGCGAAAGGCGCGGCGGCAAAGTCTTCATTCATTTCACGTGTGCAAAACGCGGCTTTCGCGATATATTTATAGTACATGCCCAAAAAGAACAGAATAGGAGCTTACTGCAAGTCAAGCGGAATGAAAATCAACCGTTTAGATTTTGTGAGTGCACATCATGGAATTCCATTGATTGCTTCATCGCTGTCTGTCGAGAGGAATGAAAGGACAAGACTGAACCCGGGCTCGCATGTAAGTTTTTTGTTTGTTTAAGCTGACTTGTTCTTTTCCATCGGTTTTCCAGCCGGCTTAAATTCGATTCAGTGTATTCATAACATGCCTGTAGGAGAAACAGCCTATTCAGCTTAAAACTAACTTCTTTTGTGTTGTCTGAAAAAACCGTTTTATGAAACCAGACTTTTACTGCCATTTTCGAGCTACCGTGAACGGCTAACTTTTTACATGTTTTCTTACAATCGAGCAAAACATTCAAGTTTGTCTAGACAAACTGTTGCGTTTTGCAAGTGAACCAAAGATCAAGATCGCTGTCTCAGCATTTACCAGAAATATAAAGCCGCCATTTGCTGTCGACATTCATTGAAGAAACATAAAACGTCGACGCAAAAGTTTTTGAAACCTGTGTTTCATGACCAGAAACACACAGGCTGAGTTGCCAAAACTTGACATGTTTACGCTCCAAACGCGACGGTTTGTCTAGGCAAACTTGAATGCTTTACGCGTGAAAATTCGCGGAAAAAAGTTCGCCGTTCACGGTAGTCTGAAAATGGAAGTATCTTTTTTAGTGAAACGGACTGAATTTGCTTTGTTAACGGCAGCGTTATTCACAAAAAATAATCATTTCGCTTAGCGAAATTTACCGCTGAGAAATTTCGAATACGTTTTCTTCCGTAATGATTTTGTAATTCGTCGCGCAGACAAAGCATAAATGGCAAGCGCTTTGCTGATAGCATCACTAAATTTCAAAGCCTTTTGCAGCATCACAGTAGCATCTACGAAATGTCACATCTTGCTCTTTTTTTACTTTTCCAGAAAACAGTGCCTGAGAAAGTTTTTTTCATATACCGTAATAGTGTTTTCTTTTTTCACGGATTGCAAAACGTTCACTCTCTAGACACTAATCCTTGACTATATTTAGATACCGACTCATGCCATGCAATTCAAAAGAAGAGATTTCTTTATTTTTGCTAGGATAACCCTATGCTAACCCTAACCCTAACCTAACCTAACCTTAGCCTAACCCCTAGGGTTAATGTTTGTAGAGTTAAAACAGTAATCAGTTCAACTTCGCTGATTTCATTGTTTCGCGGAACAAAAGGTTTCTTTCATCAAAGTCCAGTTTTTGCATGCATGATTTTTTGGAAACAAGGCAGACAACAGCGGGAAAAAATACAGGACAGTCTTTAACACACGTAAACAAACTCGCATGCGAAATTTGGAGTTGTTTTGACAATGTTCAATTTAGCCAAAAACTTAATGTGCGCGTCTTGCCCTCACGCCTTCAATTGCTGTCTCCCCAAAGATGTCACGCTTGAGTTATTACATGTTGCAGGCGTTTATTATATGTTCTCTTCAACTGAGATTAATAACAAATTATTTTTTTCAGTTTAGTGGACATGCTTGCATAGAGTTTTTTTATTTTTACTTTTTGTTCATTTGCTTTTCTTAACATGGAATGTAAACGTATAATTACTTCCGCCACTCCCTCTTGTATGCTCTGGCGTTTTCTGCAATCTGTAACCAAGAATGTTATAATCCCGAATAATATTGTTGTGTAGTTACTCAACTAGTTGAGTACTGAAAGCGAAGAGGGAACAACAAACAAATCGCCAATCAGAAAAATATCCGCAGTTGACACTGTTGTCAGTTACAACCTGGATTACAATCATGAAATCGACATCGCGTCATTTGACACCGACCTCTTCAATCGCAGATACAGTACAGTCGGAAACAGTTTCTTTGCCTTCCCTTTCGTCCCAAGCCTCGGTACCAGAAGAAGAGATCAGCGTATGGGTACGTAGACGAGATGGAGGAACAAAATAACAAAAGGCAGAAATTGAACGAAGCTGTTCATAACATCTCAGGTGGCCGTTACAGCCCTGTGATGTCTACCCTGAACACGAGTTGGGATGACGTCTCCCACACTCAACAGCGATATTACATCCACAAAGCCAAGGAGACCATAACAGCCTCGAGCTAATTGTCTGTCATTGCCCTGGCCAAGAGGAACTTGCTTGGAAGGAGCTACAAATGGAGAGAAGTTTGGATGTAGACAGAAACAACCAAGGAAAACGAAAGCGTTTTGATCCTAAGTCTGGTCTTGTCGAAAGTTTAATCAAAGCGTATGAGCAAGCTGATCATTGGCAAACAAAGAGACAGATCTTATTCCTCTTCGCGGACGATTTTTCACAGGCGGAACTTCAAGACATGATTCCTGGGCTGTCTAAATGGCACATTGACCAGGCTCGGCAGCATGCAACAGAAGTTGGGAAAGGCCAGCCACTCCCTGAGATTCCTAGTTCCCGCACAAAAATTGACCGCGAAAACGTGGATCATTTTATTGAATCAGGAGCCATAATGGGAGGAGACCGTAAGCGCGAGATCCACGCATCCTATGATACGAGACAATTTTTATATTTTTAGAACAGGTAGACACGCGCGGATGCGTGGGTTCTCGCGTCGTTGCTGGAGTTGCGTGATTAGCATCATGTGAGTCGCATATAAATCTGCCGCAAGAGACTCTGTGTTAAACTTGAGAACGAAAAATAAATCAGTCGTTCTGTGAACCATAAATTTTGTACGGACGCTATTTCTACAGTAGGCTGTGCAGCTTCCGTATCGTGCTAAATTCATCTCCTGGATTTTTTGTCAGTTAAGCACAAGACTAATCTAGAGAAGTTCTCTCTCGATTCTCTCAGTAAGATAAAATTCACGATGACTCGTTTACATTTGGATTGTACTTTGGTTAAGATGGCTCGCGGCTATTTTTGGGGAACGGAGGTGCTCTTTTCTAAATCGAGCTTTGGGCATGTAAACTTCACCCGATTTTTCTGATTTTTAGCAATCGAAATAACAAATGTTCAAATTTTATAAAGCTTTAAAGTAAAGGGCAAACAAGGCAAACGATCATGAGATATTAGCGCTTTTGAAAAAATATATTTATGAAAAAAACGCGTATATTTTCTAAACACGATGATAGATTTTTTCTTATCAATGTCAACAAGTTCAAATTATCCAAGTTTTAGTGTGAGCAAGTTTCAACGAAATCGGCTGAGTAGAAATTGATGCACAGTTGACTGTTGAACTTTTCCTTCAAAATACTATGCTCGTGTATAACTGGGAGCTACAACAATGTTAAAGCAATGCTAAGATCCCATAGATTATTTGAAAGCTTAATGCCAGCTAAAATGTTGCTGAAAAGTATGTTAAGATCGGAAACTCCAAGCAAAAGTTGTAAACAAATGAGGAGGAAGAGGTTTACGATGCGTAAATTCGAATTAAAAAAATCTACCGATTTTTTTTGTTATATTTTTAAGTATGAGAAAAAACAGCATATATGCAAACGGCTTTGTCTACTTTCGTGAATCTATTCTCAATGAAATGCGTTGAATTTTGCTTGTCAATATAGCTACTCCGCATCTTCCATCTGGAAACCCTCGGGTAACAGTAAATTATTCAAACTAGCCGCATTCTCGAGCTAGATTATTTAGCACCTGGAATTGAACATGGCACGCCACATACCACATTCATTTCTAAATAAAATGCATGAATACAAAGCTCAGCCGCAATTTTATCCGTGGCATGTTTATTTCCAGGTGCTAAATAATCTTGAGAATGTGGCTAGTGTGAATAATTTACTGTAACAAGAGCGTTTTCAAAGCGCTCCAAAATTGAAGACAAGAGGTAGCTATCTTGGCGAGCCAAAGTCGAATCGGTTTCATCGAGACTACACACACAAAACTAGATAAAGCCGTTTGCACATATGCTGTATTTTTTCATACTTGAAAATAAACGAAAAAACATCGGTAGACTTTTTTAATTCGCAAACAATTAATCCTCTTCTGCTTCATTTGTTTACAACTTTTGCTGGAAGTTTCCGATCTTTCCATACTTTTCAACAACGTTTTAGCTGCACTGAAAATTATAATACAGGATACTAAAAGAAATATTTTGGAGCAGCATTAGTCGGATAAGTGACTTAAATGAAAATATTTTCATTATGCAGTAATTATGTAATTTTATATGATATGAAAGTCACATGTAACTTACAACAAAGCATCAAGGAAAGGTCGAAATGGCGTATACAATCGTATTTCGGCAAAAATATGGTTTCTCCTTTTTTGCTGTCATTCTGTATTCTTTGGTTGCCCATATCGCTGCGCTGTGAAACGTTTCGTAAATTGTCTTGACCACTATGTGATTCCTCTTACGACATGTCTCACGAGTCTTCGCGACTGGATTTGTCCGAAAAAATACTACTGCAGACATCCGAATCACTTGAATCATCCTCACTTTCATGGCTACATTCAAAGAAGTGCTCAAGGAGACCTTGACGTAAATAAGGAATAGAAACTAATGAAAGAAAGCCAATGTTTACTTCACTTGCAGAGGTAATTTTGGACGCCATTTTGTTTACATTTCTCCACGCGACGTCCTCGCGGTAGTACGTGCGCGCGCCACGCGGGATGGCGCGATTTGTTCTAAGAATAGAAAGTTTGTCCCATATCATAGGGACAAGGCCAGATCTCGCGCTTACGGTCTCCTCCCATTATGGCTCCTGATTGAATATATATCCAGACCAGAATTTCTTCAGGATGTGGCGTTCGGGACAAAAACTCTCAAGCTTGATTCCGGAGAGAAGATCATCATACCAGCAGTCATTAGGACTGTCATTCCATCACGCATCATCAGACAATATATGGATTATTGTTAAGAGGAAGAGTTTAAGCCACCGAGTGAGCGTTCTCTCTAAAGGATGATCGAGGTATGCTCGGCCTCCATGCAGAAACTTGACAGGGACTTGACAACACCAGTGCGGAGGGCACTGAGGCCTCTTCCATGTTGGAAAGCTTAGCAGATCCAGATATAAACGTACCCGCCACTCAGAAACTACTCAAGGATGGAAAAAGGTACTTGAAGAATGATTTCAAGACACACATCGGACGAGATGAACAGTGCAGTGATCACTGCATGGTCCACGCACTAAGTGATAGTAATTCTGGCGAGTTCAGAGAAGAATGCGATCATCAACACAGCTTCGAATGTGAACGCTGCGAAAGTCTGGATAGAGTGCATATGAAGGAAGAAGAGAGAGCTATGCTGAAGTTTGAGTACACCGAGAGCGTTTGAACGATAAAGGCATGGAAAGCTCACTTGCTACGATCAAGTAACCAGGAAGAGGCCAAGCAAGACGCCCTCCAGAAGCTGAACGAGAAATCATGCCTTGTGATATAATGGACTGGGCAATGATGTTCCTACCTGTTCAATACAGAGAACAGATGAGTGACTTCCAATACGAGGAATGTGGCATTCGAGTATGGAAAGCGTACAACATCGGGCCTTGGTGCCTCATCACCTACAGCGATCTTGGAGCTGCATCACAAGGAGATACTGGGCTAAAAGTGATCGAGCCTTTTGGTCAGCCTACACAGAAAGGAAGCGTGGGTGAAAGCATCAGCCACAAGTCCACCATATCAGTTAAAACCTGTAACCTAGGTACATAGAGTCCCTAAGATAACAGGCTTTTTTATACCTGTAAAATCGTGAGGATGCCTATTGGCTAGTTCAGCCCGACCTCGCCACAAACTGCCAGCTACGCAGGATCGTCAGTGTTCTGTTTTGTTGTTTAGAAATCAAAATTGGATTTGCACATTTTTTTCTTCACGCCATTTGTGTGGATGTAGTTACCAGAGACATTAATGGCCATCTAGGTTAGCAACGCAAAAGTGTAGAGGAATCAGCAATTGTCCATTAACCAGCTCTAAAATGTCCATTATTACAGCTCTAAATTACGTTAAACCCGCTGTTTCTAATTATTCCATGTAAAACTACTACTGGTGCCATATTCTTTTATCCCACAGTGAAAATTCGTCATTCTTACTCTACTATTCCCTATCGATGCCCGTACCCGAAAAAAGCATCCGTAAGTAAATTTCGTGATATCCATTTTAGCAAACTGTGGACTCCTCTTACTGGTTAGGTGAAAATCTTAGTATTGCGTTACAAATACCATACTGAAATGTGTATCAAATTTTGGTTTAAGTTTAATGACAACCTTCTTGTATGCAATAGAACTGACCACCTTTTGGCAACATGTGTGGTTTTAAAAGACTAACTAGTTTGATAAATCTTGTTGAATCTTGAAAAATATACGCAAGGTTTAAGACACACGATTTTAGTTGTGTCATTTTAGTTCACTCATTTACATACATATGTTTACTCAACACAGCATATGAGCAGTAACCGAACAGCCCGAATTTACGAACGTCTTTACGCGTGAAAAATCAATCAGTTTCATAATACACCGCTCGATTATGTGTATTATCAATTTTATCTGAACAGCTGATAAGTAGTTTTCCCGTGAAAATAGGTAAAGTGCTAAGTGGTCAAATTTTTAGGAAGCCTAGGAGAGCAATTTGACTTTGTAAGTGGGGAAATTCTGTTAAAAAAAACCCCTACTATTCTCAGAAAGTAATTTATCGTTCTTAGTCACACTAAAAAAGAAGGTACTATTATAAAACAAAAATATAACAAAAAAGCGCGACAATTTTCTGGGAAATGAACAATTATGCAAATTAGATCTAATTATGCTAATTAGGTCGATTCGTGAGAAAGTTCACGCGACGGGATTTTAACTTGCCAAATGAGAGTTTGCGGGTTTATTTAGACTTATAAACGGTCTAATAAAAGATATGTTTGGTTTCAAAATAGACTGCCGCACTTTGGAGAAAATTGCTTGTAAAAACTGCCAAAATTTCTCTTGCATCCGACAGCCACGAAATGCTAACATTTGGAGACGTGCCAAAGTAAAGCTTTTTATCCAAAATCGTTTATATTGTAGACATGAGCTGTTTATATACCGGGCAATATGTAGAAATCGTAAAAATCATTAAGGCTGGTGCGACGTTACTAAAATCAGTCGCGGGAAGTTGACGTAAATATCCCATCTTGTCTTGCTTAAATTACTCCAAAAACTAGGGGGGTGGTCAAAATCCGAAGGAATTTATTTTATTTTGCTAATTAAGGATAGCACCGATCGTAATATTATCCGATAGAGAAAAAACGCTGAATGTTTGAAGGGAATCCGCCAACCTCGATCCGTGGACCTTGCCCGGTTCTTACTGACAATGACACTTAATGCTACTATGCTATTATAGTACAAGTACCATTATGGCTAACAATGTTTACTACACCATGAAGGAGCCCTGCAGGCATTTCTTGGCAAGTGACCACTAAATAAATTTGTTTATGTGTTTGTAACAGCGCCCCAGAGCGAAGAGAATGACTTGATTAAATTCTCCATAATTCACCTCAGTCTGTGACTGAAGCAAATCAGAAGTCGATTATACTGAGCCCATGGTCAAATACAGTCTGTACATGTACATGGTCAAATTGAATGATTCTTTTCCAACAAGTGACTGCAATGCAGGAACTGATGACTCACGCCACATTTAATTTACAGTCATGCACATTAGTATTATAGTTGTTTCCTTGTCAGCACTTAAGTGAAAGCACTTCACATCAAGGTTTAGTACCACCCTTATAATTTTTTATAAAATGTGTCCTTCGAACATGACATCAGTGGGACACCAGCTCTATTTGCATACAATTTGTACCTGCTGAGCATCCAAACCATTACAAGTCAAATGAAATGAAAGTCAGATGTGTGATGAAGTCAACCAATTTTTTATTGAAATGACCTGAGTTTTATTGCCAAGTACCTTTGGCTACTACTTGTACTCACCAACACATTGCATAAAATATCCTGGATAGCCAGATGTAAAATGTACTATTTGAAGAATCCTGATAAAATAACAATAATATTATAACATTAAAAACACAAAGAAATCCTTCACACTTTCTTCATACAGGCTGGGAAATGGAAAGAGGTGAAAAGTAAGTGTGCAGAGCCTGGGGAGAAGGGAAACGAAAGTGCACAAGGGATTTTGCCATTCCCTTCTCCACTGAAGAAGCCTCTGTTGAGGAGAAAGGATAAGCAAGAAGCAGTTGGTTTTGGTTCAATTCTAAGAAAGTCCATAGAAAACTGCTCTATTCCATTGAATATCTTTATCAGTACTTACCAAGGAGAGCTGCAAGTTGCTGATATTTTGAACCTTCTCTCGAAGTTGGATGTATGCATTTAAGCCATAGTTGAAAGTCAAAAAGAAAGATGCAATATGTGCTATCTGGTGATTAACAAAACCAATATCAATTTTGGTAAGTTTAAATTGGTTTGTGTACAATGAATTTTGTGGGTTTTTTTTAACAACTATATTTTGTTTAGTATTTTGATGTATCAGTAAATCCAAGAGTGCCAAGACATTGCAGCAATCAGTGATGAAGCTGGATCTCCGCAACGAATTCAGTGACCTCCAATTTTTTTACATTTCTTACATGAGTAACCCATAATCTTTTAGATTTCTTTAGTTTTAGATTTTTGTGTGATAAATCCTAAAGAGTGAACTGGTTGTCAGTGAGATACATATAATTTTTTTAATCTGTTATAAATAGGGTTATTAATTTTTATTTTACCTATTAAAACCTTTGTTAACAGCACCAGAAAGGGTGATTTCAAGCCACTCTGAGTGAAAGCACCTATTGGCATTTTTTTCACTGTCAAGTTTATCCTTTTCTCTTTAAATACGAAAAAGGTGGGGTATTTGATGCCCTGTGAAGCCCTAACTGAAGGGGCAATATTTGACCAGGTAAACAGCCCACACAGTGGGGAATTTGAAATGTTTTTTTTTTCAAAATCAAATGCCCTGGGATGAAGGGATGGGTGCTCTTGGATTGGACTGGTACATAAATCCACTTACCTCAGCAACAACATCCAAATAAAAGCATTTACCATGCTTGTGATGAAACCAATAACAGGCACCAGAGAACCACAGAGAAGCTAGAATCAAGTCCGCTAAGGCTAAGTGGAATAAAGGATGAACCTGAAGCACAGACAAAAAGTATCACAAATTTCTTTATGAGAATCAAGTACAAATTAGCTAGACTGAGTAAGTGAGCTTAAGATGGTATAAATTATTAGAATAATGATAATGTTTTTCTCATCAACTTTAACCTTGACAATGTAAACATGATATAATTATTTGAATTAAACAAAAAGGAATTTTATGTACCTCTGGGCTTCTTACAATCCTTTTTGCAATGGCATAAATTATCACTGATCCAGCTCCAAGGATACTTCAAATTAAAATAGAATAACTATCAATAAAATTAATAATAAAACATTATTGACACAAATATTATTGTGATTAAGTTCAGAAGATTTAAAATCTGGAGACTGTAAGATTTAAGGGCACTTTACAAGTCTCCTTCTACGATTTTCAGATGTTCTACTAGGTGAGTTGGCAAGTACGACAATAACCAATGAAAATACATAAAATTAATGTTGTAGCTTGGACCTCAAAATACATTGAAACTGCCATTTTCTTAGCTAGACCACTAGATATTTAAAGTAACAATAAGATAACAAGCTAAAGGCTCCTATTGGCTGATAGATGACAAAGAACAAAACCCCAAGCAGTCTAACAAAAGCCAATAGAAGCCGAGAGCATCAGCTGCCTAATTGCTTAAGCGTAACCCAAAGACTGATTTATTCAACAACATCAGTTCAGTGAAAGTGGTTTAATTATAGTTTTGGTTTACGGCAATTTTACTTGCACACGCTCCCATGGCAGTCTATCAAAAATTAGACCACCCTTACATAGCCAATCACATTGTGAGTTTGCCTGATAGACACTGGGTTATGCATAATATATATTTTTGTAGCAAGCTGGTAGTTATTATATAAATACCTACCTCAGCATTGATGCCACAATATAAATAATTGCAATATTTTGTGTCTATAAAATAAAGGAGATGAGAGAAAAAAATTGCTAAATAAATGAATATAATAATGATAAATGAATAATAATAAGTGAATAATCATGGACAGCCCTAGTTGTTCAAAGGGTAGATGACACCATGCACTGGCTAGATTGCTCCTCCGGAGGGGGGGGGGGGGGGGGGGGGGTACTCAAAGTATACATGACGGGGGGTCCAACGGAGCTTCTGTAAAAATACACAAGCCTGAAATTTTAGACCCAAAAAAATACCTGGCATCAAAATTTCTAACCCAAAAAAATACAAGACTTAAATACCTCAATACTGATTTATTCAATTAAGCAGAACTTTCTAATGCATGATTTTGCATTAATAAGCTTATGAAATTGGTATGTCTGTTAATATCTCTTCATCCTCCCTTCTGCTCCACATTTACAGACAAGGAAAACCCGAAACAAAAAGTTCGCTCGGAGATAAGACCCCAAAAATGCGTGTATTTTTTTAAGACCTACAAAAATACATGACAGATCTCTTGACCCAAAAAAATACAGAGCCTGTAAATTTTCAACCCAAAACAATACGCCGGTCGTGTATACTTCGAGTACTCTGCCTGGGGATTGCTCGCAAGTGGAGAAGTGTTAACAAAACAAACTAGGCAATGAACTGGATAGTGATTTATATGGATGAAAGTGTTATTTATCCTTTGACCAACTTGAGACAGATGCATAAAAAATATTTAAGCTTATGATACATTATATATGTATCTAGCAGAGACAATTACAGTCGAAACCGAAGAAGCGTGAACGCCAAAAATAATTTCTGGAATGTTTATTGTTCTACGACCAATCAGATTCGAGACGTTATCGCAACAAACCGCAACAGTAATTAGCTAAAAGGTTTCGATTCTTTTATCACGAAACGACTTTTGCGTCTACATTAAGTCTTGAGATCACCACCGATTAACAAACACTCTGGAATTGTTAATTTTCTTCTATTTCAGAGTTGAAGCATAATCAAAGAATAACTATAAACGATAAATACTGAAAAGAGAAAAATAATTGAACAGACATGGCTAGACAGCGCGTCTGGAAGCAGAATAGAATTTTTGATTATTTTTAAAAAAATACGGCCTATCCATTTTTTCTACTTACAATCATTTCTAGGTTTTATCCTTTTCCCCATGTCACCAAAAAAATTATTGAATAAACTTTACAAAAATGTTCTCTCTACCTTACTTCGATGCGGAGCCGGAACAGTTCATGAAGCGCGTCGCAGCAAAATTCTCCGGCCCAGTATGTCACACAAGCAGATAGCCGAAACATTTTTTTGTTTGAACAAAACAAGTTGGCTTTTTGCAAACAACTGCAAACATACGAAAGTGATCATGAATCTTGCAGAAAGAGGGTAGAAAGCGCGTGTGATAGCAGTATGAAAATATATTTAATGATTTGTAGAAGTTTGCTGTTTATTACATTTCACCAAACTAATGTTCATTAGAAAAGTCTCTTTGTACCAAGATAAACGGAAACACCAAAAGGGCGGCCTGGTACATTGCAAAAGCGGAAAGTTTCAGCCGCAACAATGTAGAACTACTAACAGCAGCATAAACTCATTGAGCTTTTAATGAAAACATTTCCTAAATATACATTGTTAACACATCAATTCCTTTGAATGTAAACAGTTCAGTCTTGGTAACTTGACCCGATCAACAGGCCCGTAGGGTGGGGGGGGGGGTTCGAGGGGTTCAAACGAACCCCCCAAAATTTTTGAAGACGGCATTTTTTTGGATGGGGGGGGGAGATGGATTGAAGAGATAAAAAAAAATTACACAAAACAATCAAAAGACTGCTACCGGGCGATTACACGAACGACTACCTTCCTCGCCAGGATTATCGGAGGAAGGCGCAACATTTTGGCACTATAATGAGAAGTTCTTATCTTTTGGATTGGTTAATTGACGTTCGTCTTGCTTTCCATCCATTCGGCTCCTACTTGGTGTAGAAGACACAGGACACGTCACAATAGAACACTGCCTCGCAAACCTATTGTTTTTATTGTATTCCTCGTTCTTTTGTCCTTTTGTTCGCTATTGTTATAGTTGAACTGTGTCTTCTACAAAAAGTAAGAGCCGATTTTCCAGGCGAGTATCCATACCAGTTTCCACCGTTTTACGGAAACCGGTCAGAATTTTCCTATCCACCACAACACAGACATTGGACATTGACGAAATAATCCGACGTTTTGCAAAGGTTCATCCAGGGAGAATGCCCGGGGGGGGACTCCCATATGAAATGGACGGGGATGCTCGTCGTCTCGCTTAGGGGTGTAAATTTCGGATTTTGGTCTCGCTTAGGGTGCTCTGGGCAAAATGTCATTATTTTTAGCCGTCAAGGTCTCGTTTAGGGTTGCACGCGAAGAAATAACAAAAAAATAATCAATTTTGATTCGTTATAGTTACTCTTTTAGGGGTCTGCATAACGTTCGGCCACACCCAGATTGGTCTCTTTTAGGGGTTAAATTCAAAATTTCCGACGAGCATCCCCGTCCATTTCATATGGGAGTCCCCCCCCCCGGGGGAGAATGGAACTATCAAATACTATCGATTATGTCAGAATGACTCAAAAACCAAGGAGAGGCGACTTTAGGAAGTTAGAGTCGAAAAATTTTCCCAGGGTAGCATGCCCCCAGACCCCCCTAGGACCTTGCGCCTTCGGCGCTCGTTTTGTTGCAAATCGGTCAACTTTTTTCCTAGATCCGCGCCTGTATTCTGCACTTGCTAGGCATGGAACATGTTCAGTAGTTGTTTATAAATTAATACATAATTGTATAACATTCCAGACAATTCATTATTCTTTCAATTTATTGTCTAGTCATGCACACACTCATTTCTGAACATTTAAGAATTTTTTTTAGAATGAAAATTGCTTTCCGAAGAGCTAATATTGAAGGAGAATGCATCCCATCACAGAAATGATGTCAAAGTGCAGGAAATGGCACTTGAGAGAGCCTAGTACCTAAACAAAGTGCAAAATTTCCAGGGGCACGCCCCCAGAGCCCCTTAGAGGCTCGCGCCTCCAGCGCTTGTGTTAGTGCCGGCCATAAAAAATAGCTTCCAACAAATAAAAGAACCCCCCTCAACAGAATCCACCCTACGGGCCTGATCAACAATATGCCGGATAAACTCAACAGCTGTGTTTTACCCCGTACTAAGACAATCATTAAACACAGTACGTATATGCTTTCAGTTTTTATATGTTCTATGTCAAAATTGGCTGGTGTAAACATCCTTCGGTCTCTTGATGCTGTGACTGCTTCAGGAGTGAATGACACTGGACTTACTTCCACTGCTCCCCCCAGTGATCCTGCATGCACTTGAAGAGATACTCGCTCTGGAGCAGAACTGTTAGCTGGCGGTGTGGAATAAACAGCTGGCTGAATGGGTGACATGCTTGCAGTATTCAGAAGGTGAGGGCTGAGCACTCCCCTTTGAGAGCTCTCGATTAGCATCATGATTTGAAGCAAATCATTTTCTCTTCTCATTTGTGACAAATACTCTTCTGCGCTCGATGCTTGCGCTTCAAGGAAACTGACATTTTCCACAAGTTCCATCTTACGTTGCTCCAGTGGAGAATCTGCAACTGTTAGCGGTGTTCCTGTCGGTGCACTGGTTGGACTTTTGTCCACATCGCTGAACAATTGTTGCTTCAGTTGTTGAAGCTCCTGTGTTATTGCTCTTTTCTCTGCCAGCCTCAATTTCTTTGGCGAAGAGAATAGATAATCTAAATCAGCTTCGTCTAGATATTTCAGTGATTTCCGAGTTGAAAATCCTTGGGCCTCAAACGCTTCGCTTAAGTGTCGATGCTGCTTTCTACAAAAGTCGACTAAAATCGACTTTCGGTGGCACAAGTTGAAATATCGATTTCGCTCATATTTTGCACAAAGAAAGGTCCTAGTGAGAAACTAAACGGAATGCAGTTAGTTTGTCCTGATACAGCTTCCTTTCGTAGAAATATGCAAAAAACGATTTCGCCCCGTTTGAGCTCAAAATCCACTTCCGGTTAGACTGAATTTTGTGAAAATTTGATCGTCTCACACATTATACTACGGCTGTTTATGAATATTTCAATGTTATTTATAATCTTTTCGGGTCTTCATTGTATGACTGAGTGAAAAATAAAACAAATGGAGATTAGTTTTGAGCCCGAAACGACTCAAAACTGACAGACTAAATTTGCAAATGTGTCGCAAGCGAAATTATGCAGTAAAACATTGCCATTTTTTCTATGGGCGATAACTTTAAATATCGTAAAAATACTCTCTATGGGTAAACTACACACCCATCCGCTATAATATCAAAAAAACTCTCTGGGGAGATGGTTTTCAGTGGCCCGCTTTGGCCTGTGTTTATCACTAATTTTGCCGAAAATCTGTTGTTTGAAGTGTAAACAATTGCGTGACACAGCTAGTCACAATTCCCGAGGGTTTTCAATTTGGAGTGATTGTCGGTAATAATATTGGAAAACGAATAGATATCACCCGCTTATTGTAGATACTTTTACTTCTTTAATAATTTATAATGAATTTGGATCTATCTTTTAGGTGGTTCTTTTCCCGCGGGTAGCTAAGTGCTGTTTACTTTTCTTCAGCTGAAATTTAAATTAGATAAACATGTATCATGTTTTGTCCATACGTAGTGTATTTACCTTTAATAATTAAGTACTATTAAGAAGACAGCAAGTAATACTGGGGTGCTCTGCTTGATGAGCTTGTTTTATACTATTTTTCATAAGACGATAAACTACTCATCCTGACTCATACAAATGGCCGATTTAGTCGATTGACAACTAACCTATTCTCAGTGGTTTCCCACACTAAAATTAGTAACAAATTGTTTTAGGGTGGATTTCACTGTCTGTAATAACGATATGAAATAGTAATGATCTGTTCAGAGAATTCACAGCGCTCAGCGTTGGCAAAAAAAAAGAAAAAAAAGAAAAAGAAAAACAATGACGAAAGGTCGGATATATATAGTCCAGCACACGATTAGTAAAAATATTATGACATCAAAAATTTGTTTGCGCTTCAGTTATACTTGGTACACATATATAAAAAAAAAATCCCCACTTTCACTTCATTCATTGCATGATCATTCTAGGAATATTTTTTGGTCTAGTGTCATTTCTGTTCTAGGGTCTTCCAGTACTGTACGTTCGCTACACAAGCACATTACATTTGTGGACATGAACTGCAATCACTGGTGAATCTAGTGGAGAGGAAGAGGACCAGTTCTTCCCTTTTGTTTTAAGACATCGGAATTTTCTTGTTATGAAATCGGTGCCAACTACATTCCGCCCTCACTCCCCTTTTCTAAGAAAGGAAAGGCCCCTTTTCTTCTCTGCTCCTTTTCTCTGGACCTTTTAAGCCGGCTTTCCACAGATAGCGGTTTCAGCTGCGTAAGGGCAATTTTCTCTATGCGAAACGTCCCTGCAAATTCTTAGCCAATTTTCTGAGGATGAAGAACTTTTGTACTTAAAATGGGTGGGACGGGGTGGGATGAAGCCAACAGGACTGTGGAATGTCAGAGGTCGAGTGGGGTGGGGCGTGTGGTGACTTGCGGGGTGGAGTTTCAAAATGTTTCAACAACGAACATGTATGTAGAAAAAAGCACCTACGAATCCTACTTAGGCAATACGTAATACTGATCTCGATCAAATGCTAATAAAATTAATGAATTTCTCAATTCTCAAACACTGGGTGGAGAATAGACAACTGCTTTGCAGGTTTTCACTTAGCCTGTTCCAGGCTCTCTAAGGTTGGGGGCGAGCGAGGAAAAAAAGGGGGGGAGGACTCTCTCGGTAGTTGGGGGTGAGCAAGGAAAAAATGGGGGGACTCTCTCCTTAGTTGGAGGCGAGCGAAAAAAGCGGGCGAGCGAGGAAAAAAAGGGGGGAGACTCTCGGTAGTTCGGGGCGAGCGAAAAAAGCGGGCAAGCGAGGAAAAAACGGGGGGAGACTCTCGGTAGTTCGGGGCGAGCGAAAAAAGCGGGCAAGCGAGGAAAAAACGGGGGGAGACTCTCGGTAGTTGGGGCGAGCGAAAAAAGTGGGTGAGCGAGGAAAAAAAGGGGGAGACTCTCGGTAGTTGGGGCGAGCGAAAAAAGCGTGCAAGCGAGGAAAAAAGGGGGGAGACTGTCTCGGTAGTTGGGGCGAGCGAAAAAAGCGGGTGAGTGAGGAAAAAAAGGGGGAGACTGTCTCGGTAGTTGGGGCGAGCAAAAAAAGGGGGCGAGCGAGGAAAAAAAGGGGGGAGACTGTCTCGGTAGGGGGCGAGTGAGGAAAAAAAAGGGAGGAGACTGTCTCGGTAGGGGGCGAGCGAAAAAAGCGGGCGAGTGAGGAAAAAAAGGGAGGAGACTGTCTCAGTAGGGGGCGAGCGAAAAAAGCGGGCGAGCGAGGAAAAAAAGGGGGGAGACTGACTCGGTAGTTGGGGCAAGCAAAAAAAGGGGGCGAGCGAGGAAAAAAAGGGTTGAGACTGTCTCGGTAGTTGGGGCGAGCAAAAAAAGCGGGCGAGTGAGGAAAAAAGGGGGGAGACTGTCTTGGTAGGGGGCGAGCGAAAAAAGCGGGCGAGCGAGGAAAAAAAGGGGGGAGACTGACTCGGTAGTTGGGGCGAGCGAAAAAAGCGGGCGCGAATCTGAAGAATCAACATGCCATAAATCTTTCCTAGTGCTAGAAAGTTACACGTACTCCTACCCTGGGCGTGACACAGTGTGACACTGTGTGACTTGACCAGATTGAGTGACTTGTGCTGTGTTATATTTTTAGTGCATGATAGCAGTGGGACTATGTCCATAGACTGCTTTCTGTCTCTGCGATCAAAGGCCAAGCAGTGACCACCAACTAATGACTTAAAAGAACAGCAAACATCCATTTTGTTTTATCCACAACAGCGAATTCGAAAAGTCGAATTTACGGAATTCAAATTAATCTCGTTCTCAAAATAAAGATAATTTAATTAACAATTAAAAAAGTCGCCAAAGAAATTTGATTCAAGGCTGGTACAACTTTAACGTTAAATTTTGGGGTAAATCATATTCAATTCAGTTGTTTGAAAAGTACTATTCGTGCTGAAAATAGATCTTTGTACCTAACTTGAAAAAGGAATGTTCTGCTTTCAATTGATCCGTCAACCATAAAATTCTTTAATTTTCAGTTACACTGTTCATGTCTAATTGAAAATGAATTAAACCAACATTTTTCAGTGTTAGATTTTCCTTCTATATAGGACTAGAATAAAACGAGTGAGAACAAATTTACATACACAGGCATCAGATCCGACGAGATCGGCAAAAACATTACACAATGTATAATTTAATTATTACCCAAGTTCCCTTCAGATCACGTAAAGAAATAGCCAAACAATGTCAACCCGTGATTACATTATCAGTGAATCTGAGAATGCTTAACCTTTCCTTTATAAGACCTGGTTTTGTAAATGATGGTGAGAACTTCAGGATGGTGAGAACTTCAATAAATTTAACTGAATTAATTACCGTCTAACATGTTGTGATCAAAGTTTGTAAAGATCACGCAACGTTTCCAAAACGGGTGAACGGAGAAAATCTCACATTGCTCTTATTTCTTCAAGGAGTTCACCAACTGGCCCATTTATTTGCGTGTTTTTGTTAGCTGAATTATTACAAGAACATCAAACGTACTTTTAAAAAGAATAATTTTATCCCTGGTTTAGCAGCCGTGTCACGCAATTGTCTACACTTAAAACAATAGATTTTCGGCAAAATTAGTGATAAACACAGGCCAAAGCGGGCCACTGAAAACCATCTCCCCAGAGATTTTTTTTGATATTATAGCAGATGGGTGTATAGTTTACCCATAGAAAGTATTTTTATGATATTTAAAGTTATCGCCCATAGAAAAAAATGGCAATGTTTTACTGCATAATTTCGCTTGCGACACATTTGCAAATTTAGTCTGTCAGTTTTGAGTCGTTTCGGGCTCAAAACTAATCTCCATTTGTTTTATTTTTCACTCAGTCATACAATGAAGACCTGAAAAAATTATAAATATCATTGAAAGATTCATAAACAGCTGTAGTATAATGCACGAGACGATCAAATTTTCACAAAATTCAGTCTAACCGGAAGTGGATTTTGAGCCCAAACGGGGCGAAATCGTTTTTTGCATATTTCTACGAAAGGAAGCTGTATCAGGACAAACTAACTGCATTCCGTTTAGTTTCTTACTAGCACCTATCTTTGTGCAAAATATGAGCGAAATCAATTTTTCGACTTGTGCCACTGTTCGGTCGAAATTTGTAGAAAGGCACACTTAATCGTTCGATCCCATCGCTGCTAACCACTGCTTTATTTCAGACATCTTGAAACTTTAGAAACAGTTTGCGCGGGAAACAGGATAACAGTGGCAAAAACACACCTAGCCGCTTTCTAATGATCAAAATGAGCCAATCACAACCGATGCACACCGGTCACAAGTTCAAAAGGTCATGCTAGTGGGCTGTCATTGATGGATTTCGATCCGTTTTTGCTCCACAGAGTACAATTTGCATACACTGTTTCATGTCCTATCCAAACCTAGAAATGATTGTAAGTAGAAAAAACCGGATAGGCCGTATTTTTTAAAAAATAATCAAAAATTCTATTCTGCTTCCAGATGCGCTGTCTAGCCATGTCTGTTCAATTATTTTTCTCTTTTCAGTATTTATCGTTTATAGTTATTCTTTGATTATGCTTCAACTCTGAAATAGAAGAAAATTAACAATTCCAGAGTGTTTGTTAATCGGTGATCTCAAGACTTAATGTAGACGAAAAAGTCGTTTCGTGATAAAAGAATCGAAACCTTTTAGCTAATTACTGTTGCGGTTTGTTGCGATAACGTCTCGAATCTGATTGGTCGTAGAACAATAAACATTCCAGAAATTATTTTTGGCGTTCACGCTTCTTCGGTTTCGACTGTAATTATGATCTTCCTATGTTGCAATCTGAATCATAAACACTTATCCTGCCTGTATAACGTGTTTTGTAAAAGCTCTTATTCTAATATATAGAAAAAAAGTTCAGCTATAAAATAAGCATGATAAAGTTCAAGAACTCTGGCAATAAAAAATTGACAGCTATCACAGCGAAAGTGAGCTATAAGTCAGGAATAAGTACTTGATGACGATTTTAATACAGTTAACTTATTACTGAGAAAGGTTATTTTACTTATCTCCGTACCATTTCCCATGTGTCGGGGGAAGAAGGGCATTGAATCACTGCACTCTCAGAAACATTTGCAGGTGGGATCGTCGCGAAGTTCGCCATCTCGATGGTTCGATCACAGTTGGTTGGTCAACCGTCAAACTACAGCAAATTTTACCAAATAAATCTTTCCAGCAACCTCTGTAATGCAACAAAGAAAAGGGAACTCTATGAAAATAGCAAGTGTTCACTGTATGATGCGTTCTGTGCTCCGAAAAGGAAGTCAAACAAACGAAAGTAGACAAGCCCATGCCGGCGCCATCTTGTTTGCACACTTGCTCTTGCACACCAGTTACCAGTCTATCCCGGTAATACTCCCAAAACAGCCACATTACGTAAGCAGTGCTTTTCATCACGATGACCGCTTCTCTGATTCCTCGGAAGTGTCGAAAATTATTCTCCCTTCTAAAGTTATTTCGACAGTTTGATCGGTCGAGTCATAGACTTTACGTCCCCAAGTGTGAGACGAATGATAAAGAAATTGTAAAAGTTGTACAGACACTCGACGATCACATTGGAAAAAGTGGACATTTGTTCGTGATAACCGGCGCAGGAATTTCGACAGAATCTGGGATACGGGACTATCGATCCGAAGATGTTGGTCTGTATGCGATAAGCGAAAGTCGGCCAATTCAGTACACTGATTTTCTCAAAAGTGCCGTGAATAGGAAGAGGTACTGGGCAAGAAATTATGTTGGTTGGCCAGAGTTTTCTACCAGAGAGCCAAATGGAGGCCATTTTGCTCTAGCCGAACTCGAGAAATTGGGGAAAATTCATTGGCTTGTAACGCAAAACGTTGACGCTCTACACACGAAAGCTGGTTCTCAAAGGTTATCAGAGCTTCATGGCTGCTCACACAGGTAGCGGCAGATACAATGGTCTCTAGTGTTATATAACATATATTGATCATGTGGTTGTGCCAGTTATACCACACAGAGTGCAGAAGGTTGGGTTGGAGTACCCTGAAAAATGTTAGCTGGGGTTGTGCCACTGGGATTCTGAGACCCTAAACCTTGCATGCTAGACCATGTTCAGTTGCATTTTGCAACCACATTCTAGGCTAAACATCGAGAATCCCTAATTATTACTGTTGTTATTATTACCAGGGGTCCGCAATTCACTCACAACTCGGGTCAAAATTGTTGAAAGTTTAAAGGAGCTGAGTGAAATTAATAACCAAGGATGCTTATGACCGAAGGTGTAGAGTCAAAAGACAGATTATGAACTTATAATAGATTTAGTTAATACTTTGTAAAAATACTCTCATTGAAGTTATTATGCAACTACTCAAAAACAATTCCACAGCCGAAAATGTCAACTCCAATGACAGAAATTCAGCTGACAAAATCCTTGTAATACCCTAGACAGAAAAAAATATAGGACTTAAGCCTGCAATCCAATGGAAAACCATTACCTGGTCAGCGGTCAACTTCCTGAGCCTGTGATATGATCATGTGATACTGGCCAGCAGATACCTTGGTTTGACAGCTGTCAATTGGTGGCATGCCTTGTTTGACATAATTTCTGGAGCATGACTGCCATGTTGGGCGTCATCGCCGTTCACACATATGTATGCGCCCATGAACCATGCTGCTAGCCACAATGACCATGAAAAATCAATATTTCTGTATGTGCATTATATGTTATGGGGCTCTGCTCTGCGGCTCTTTGGGCTGCTAAAGAGCTACGCTATAAACTTGAAAATATTGGGCCTTTTTTTTTCAAGGTGGGCCCTTGTGATGTTGCTCCTTTTAGAGTTTTAAAGTTAGCCCAGAAACGCTATTATGTTCATGTACAAGTAACTTGGTTCTGGACCAAACCCATTGTCAGTCCGTAAATTAAGGAACTGTGTGAAGCAGGGTTTGCATGCACATTAATTACTTAATTCACATTGTCTAATTTAACATTAATACAAGCTATATTGCTTTTTAGGGTTGTTTGCCTAGGATGCAAGCAGCAAACTTCACGCAGTGATCTTCAATGGAGAATAAAAGAGCTTAATCCAAATTGGGAGGCTACTGCAGGTGGGCACGCCCCTGATGGCGATACATTCCTCACAGATGAAGAAGTGAGAGACTTCATTGTCCCTGGTTGTCTCAACTGCGGTGGCGTCTTAAAGCCAGAAGTAGTGTTCTTTGGAGATACGGTTCCTAAAGAAACAGTGTCTTTTATTCATGAACGACTGCTTGAATCGGATTCAGTTTTAATAATAGGATCTTCAGTTGAAGTGTATTCTTCATATCGCTTTGCTCATGCTGCCTGGCAGCAGAACAAACCCATAGCAATTTTGAATATTGGCCCAACAAGAGCTGATAAATTTGCATCAATCAAAATGTCAGCAATTGCGGGGGAT
The DNA here is from genome assembly GCA_963693305.1 of Meandrina meandrites. Taxonomy (NCBI): domain Eukaryota; kingdom Metazoa; phylum Cnidaria; class Anthozoa; order Scleractinia; family Meandrinidae; genus Meandrina; species Meandrina meandrites. The sequence goes on from OY855913.1 coordinate 10,539,233, forward strand.
GTGTTACCAAGACTTTGTATTTTACCCACTGGTACTGATATTAATCATGCAAGGAAGCTGTAAGACATTAAAATAATAATTATTATTATATGTAATATTACCGGTATTATTCAATGAGAATCTTGCTGCTGTTGCATCAACTTCAGTACGTATGGCCAATAAATGACTGCTGTCAACTTCATATGTCCTGCTGTTATCTTAATTTTATTGGATTGTTATCCGGTCGGTGGGTTTATCCGAGCCTTGCCAGTACATTCCCTGCCCACTATTGCCCACAACACGGTCTTGTGTCGTTTTTGTGCGCCATAACATTAACTTAATTTTATTGGATTGCTCTCAGCTGACAGCAAATAACTGCATTTTCACTAAGTACACAACAGACCGACAAGCAAAATACATGTAGTTATATTGTTAACTGAGCTAATGTTATAAATGCATGTCACTTTACATATAACAATTAACAACTGCAAATAAATTATCACCTTGTGGACACACAGGCTGCCCAAGCTCACGATGAGAGGGGTTTTACAATTAACATAATCGTTTGAATGCGTGAAATGTAGCAGCATATGGAGGTGTTGTGTTACAATGGTTTGTATGGGGAAATCATATCTGGATTTATAGCTGGATATTATGACATTTTGACAATAAAATCAAATTTCATCAAATATGCCCAGTTTTTGTCGTCTGTTATTATCTTGTCTCTCAGGCCATTCAAGCTATATCTTGCCTAAAAGGCTTCAGATTGCAATACATGTACAGCAAATGTATCTTGGTCTTAACTCTTTCGGTGCTGACTTTTCTGCTGACCTCCTCCCCCGCAGTGCTGCTTTTTTCCGTAGGGCGCTCAATAAAACAGTCACGCTTCATTATTTGACAATATCTTTCATTCTTTTCAAGCAATTTTATTAAGATTTTCAGATGTTGTGCCCAACATAATTCTACATCGGAAAAAGCAACTTTTACACAAATTCATTGCATCTTGGCCCTTTCAGCTCCTTCGCTTGCCATCTGATAGCTTCCTTCGCAAGCGTGAAGGTTGAAAACCATTGTTTTGCAATAGTCGCATCTCAATACTCAATCTGTTCAATGCAATCGCTTGATCTCTAAACCAGAACCATTATATTCTCGGCCAAAGTCAGCAAAAATCTTCTCCGAAGCACTCTTCGATTATAAACTGCTTATTTGACGCCATGTTTAAATGTCCTTTAGCCATAAACAACAACGTTGTAACATGAACTTCTCAAAATAACTCCGCCATCGTGTGCAAACGGCAAAGGATTGTGCTTGTCACGCTTTCCAATAATACTAGAGGGTATACAAAGCAATTATTAATCATAGCGTCCCTATTGAAGGCAGTTTCGAAAGGAAATCTGGGATTGTTTATAATGTCGAGAAAACTCGACATCCGCACTCAGAGTCACGAAATGGGATGTCGAGTATTCTCGACAACCGCACCAAAAGAGTTAAGGCAGCATTCTACCTGAAGGTCGTTTTTCCGCCACATAACTTGGGTTTAACGCAATTGTCTTGTTCGCGTTTCAAGCAATTCAAAAACTGTTTACTCTTCCTATGAAGCTATGTTTTGCGGTATTTTGTAAATGTTTGAGTGACTTAGGGGTATATTTGGGAGGATTAGTGACATTTTGAGAGTAAAAAATATTGAAGATTAACTGTGATTTTAAAATTAGAATTTGAAGTTCAAAATTAGTAGATGGACACCAAAACAGTCCCCTGACAACCTGGAGTGCTCTTGTGTGGGGGTCAACTGTCTGTTTGTGTTCCAAAAATATTTTTCTCTTCTCCATCACTTCTTTAAGCCCCTTAAAATTTCACTCAAACTCAGGTAGAAGCCCACTTTAATGTTGTCATTATACATGTGCATGCAGTCATCATATTAATTTAGCTACACATAAGACATGTCTTATTAATTTTTTGCTATCACCTTGCCTAAATGTAATGTAACTGTCATTGAAACAAGGGTTCAAAATCATTGATTACACATCTACAGTACACAATTATACAACAGGCAAATACATTATTCACCAGTATATTGCAGCTGCCGGTAGTACACTGCATTCTAGAGTTTCAAACGAGAAAGGAGTAACTGATACAGGTGTTCCACAATATCTCCTCTCTCAACACAAAGAAACAATTCCTTGAATAAATGCAAGTGGGTCGGCAGATTTGATGTCTTCGTATTCAAAAGGTAGGAAAGACAATGTACGCACAGTTGTGGTGAATTCAGTTGAAGACCAGTGGCACAAATTTGCACAACAGTGGAGGTACTAATGAAATTGATCAAAAATTTCTCACAGACAGTTCTTAGTTTGTCTAGCATGAATCTGTCTGACAAGGACAACAGCTCAAAAAAGAACTGTAATGAGGTGCCCTTCCTTTGAAGTTCATTGACTATTCTTCTTAGCACTTCACAGGAGCATGAGGCAGAAGACAGCACTTTACCAGGGATCTGTTCATTACAAGGCACAATTTTGCACCCATAGATGTGATGCACAGCAAATTCAAAGACGCCTGCAGAAACATCTGAGATTGGAATGACACACTGCGTTGACTCTACGTAACGACTAGACAACATAGCAGCAAAGACATCAGAAGCTGATTTAACAACTTCCTTATGTGCAGGGACCGTGTCTCCATTGTCCATCTGATATGCAATATCATGGCCGGCACCAGGGTATTTTTCATTGTATGGACACGAGGAAGAATCAGCCTGCTCATTTACAAGGCACGTTGGTACAGCCGTGGAGAGCAATTCCTGTGAATCACTGGAATTCACTTTCAACTTTTTCACTTGGTGTAGTTCACCTGATGTGCCAATGTTCCTTGCCTGAGCATCTCGGCTTTTGCAATCTGTGAATTCAACAAGGCCATTAGAAGGGGCTTCTTCTTCTTTATCAGCAACATCAACAGGGAACTTTACTTCTAAGTCGTTTGCTAGAACCACCAAAGACTCCACTGCAGTTGTAAAGATTTCACCATTTGGGGCAGCTGATGTGAACAAATCACAAAACATCCTCAATCCCCTCCTTTCAACAAGCATTACCTGCTTTAGTTTTTTGGTCCTACAAACAAGAAGGAATACAACAGTAAATAAACATTTTATAATTTCAAACTGCATACACACTATAGTTACATGTTCTGTACAACAGTGAACATCTAGGTACATGTCCAGGTAAAAAATAATGTAAAATGCCAAACTTTATTAAGTCTCCCAATGAGGGCTTTTCAGACCCAACGTACAGAATTAATAATATCAACAAAAATATTTGATAATATACCTATTAAGTAATTAAGAAATACTGGCCAGCTAGAAAAAGTAAATATCCTGAGTAAAAGTAGTTCAGTTTTTCTCATCTGGGTAGTTTGCATTTTGATACTTCAGAGATCTCTTGCATGTACACTGTACTAGCCATTTTTTAGAGGTATCTATTTTTTGTTTGTTTTTGTATTTTTTTTTGCGGGGGGGGGGGGGGGGGGGGGGGTAAGTGGGATATGGTTTAATTCTTTTTGTCATCATTGAACCAAGGCAAGGTGGCCTACTTCCAAACAGAACAAGAACTTGCTCCATATCATACGCACTTGTACATGTATGTACATGTATATGCGCAAGGGGCCATGTATATGACATTACTGATTGACAGTACATACATACAAATATTTTACTGTAACACCATGTACATCTCTACCTGCATATGAGTGGCAACGCAAGCACACACTCTTCTCGTTCTCCCTTTGATCCTTTGAGAAGTAAATTTTCAAGGACACCTTTTCCAAATGGAGTTTGTGCTTGGCTTGAAAGAATCTCCAGTAGATGTTTCCCAGTTTCCTGGCAGTAACTTTGGGTGGATGAAGACATGGCATGACAGAATCCACCAGCCTTGCTACAGGAGGGTGTTTGTAGACTCTGTTCCTCCTGTGAATGAGCAGCAATCTTAGAGCCTGTCAACCCAATTCTGCTCTCACTTGTCGTAGCTGCAATTTCTTGGCTTTCACTGTACATGCAGCACAACTGATGATGAACTGCCACCACGGCACCATTCACAATCAAAGCCTTTAAACACAAGAGATTTTTGGCCAGACGATTTAGGAGCCGTGCGCACTTGAGATCAGGATTGTCAACCAAACAAAGATAATCCAACAATGCTTGGATGCAAGGCTTGGTGACAAGAAGAGAGCTCGGATCTGTCATCTGTGAGATACGAGATAACAAAAGCAATGCACTGTGACCAGGGCCACGGTGATGATGTAGTGCTACTGGAGCCTTTGGTGATAAAGGAGACAATAAGCCTTCATTTATTGCTGTTTGAGTTTCAGAGGTCACAGAGGGAACTGTTGATTGATTGCTTTGGCTGGTAGAAGCAGTGGGTGTCCTGGAAGATCCCTGAGTTGGATTTTGCCTTACAACACACACAAGCTTAGTTTCTTTACCTGGTATATGTAGTCCATTTGGTTCAGCTGTATTGATAGTTGGAGTAAAACCTTGACATGACAGGACACTTGAGCAACTGGTAGTTGACAGATTGGCACTATGACTTGAGACAGACGCTAAAGACGAAATACAGGTACTACGGGAGGAAGTGTACAAGGACACCAATGATGTTGTGCTGGTCTGTCTGGAAGCAAAGCTGAATACCGACTGCCCATTTCCTATGGTACACACACCTGGCGGAGGAGTGGTTTGAATGGGAGATGGCTTAAGTTTCATCCCATTTCTTCTTTTAAAATTGGAAAGTCTGCCAGTCACTTTCGAGTCTGTAACTTCCCTTGCTGTCTCCTCCAGCTTTTTAAAGAAACTTTCATCCATTAGTGCTTCTCCACTTGCATCAAGAAATGCATCTTTGGCTGTGGTAGCCCTCAATGGATTGTCCGAAGAAAAGTCAGAGGTGAAAGGTAGCTGATCTGAAAAATCATCATCATGATCTTCACACTCACTTCTTGATGGCACATGAGATATGATCCTGTTCAGATGACTTTCCAGAGCTGGAATTAAATCTCCATTTAGAAGAATTTCCAAAGCTGGTTCATAGAAACAAAAGCAGGTAAATGCACTCACAATCTTTTTCTCAAGAGATAAACATTTTTCTGCAGACAAGACATTTAAGAGCAGTTCTAATGCATGCGACTCAAGCATCCTTGCCCTATTCACTCCTTCTCGGCAACAAAAGCAAAGTCCTTCAACTGCCTTAACGGTAAGATGGCCAGGCTCTTTCCTCTTCAATTGCTGTGTCAAAGCCTGAATTCCCCCTTCACTGCCAATACAAACACGAACATGGGCATGATGGGCCAAGTGTACCAAAGAAAGTAAAGCTGGCTGTCTGACTTTTAGGCAATCACTGTTGGCCAGCTCAACAATGTATTTCACACCACCATAATCTTGAATTTGCTGAGCCATTTCTCTGCCACATCCTTTGGTGAGTTCTGCCACAGTTTTGATACAGCAATTCACCAATGCAGGCTTGTCAGACTTGAGCAATTCCATGACTGTTTTCACGGCATCCAAATCCAGCACAGCCTGTTTTCTTGATGAAGTCGTGCAAAGCATTCTCAATGCTCGTAAGACTGACTGCTGACAATCACTGTCAGATGTCTTCATTAAAAGTTTAACAAGCTCTGGAATTACTGCGAGTTCTTCCATGACAAGTACATTAAGCTCATCCTCTGCTAAGTTTGCCAGCGCTCTAGACGTCCGGTTTAAAATGCTGATTTTCTCACTCATCTTCAGCACACCAGCTATTGAAAAACAAAATTATACTATAATTCAATTATGTTAAAATGTCAAATCAGCTACTTCTTCAAACTGGTTTATTTTCACAGGTTTTAAGTGGTTTTGACAACTTTGGATTTGCTTAAATTATGGTAATTGCAATGCAGTGAATAGCACATTTTCCATGCATATGTTCATATGTACTTTATAAGTCAGGGTTGAGATCAGCCATCAGCATGTTAACATGTGTATGGCAGCTGCTATCAGTCCACTCACGATCTAGCCCCACACACCCAACCCATGAATATGTGACTGGACAGGCCAGCCTAGGCACAATACCGTGGACTATGTCCACCACTATTAAAACAGTTGTAGAAACGTCCCCTACTTATTTTGGTTTGAAGAGGTGTTGGATACTTGTAAGGCCAATGGCTTAATATCAACGCCCAATAAGAAAATCATCTCAAAAAAGGTTATTAATGTACATTTTTTTTTTTGTATTTTAATAGTTTTTATTGTTTTTTGCAACATGGACATAATTACAACTCTAATATTACAATGCCTATTAATGTACATGGTTCTTAATGGTTTAAACCATACTGGGTTTAAACATTCCCCTCTTTGAAATCTCATTACAGCTACACCAGTTATGCTAAAGAATAACTTTAAGAATGTGTATGAAAGGTTTTGCCAATGAGCAAAATAAATATTGATGTTGCACTGCCCTAGTCTCCTTCGCAGCCGTTTTTAGTGTCGTCACTAAAAACGTGACGACACTAAAAACGGCTGCGAAGGAGACTAGCACTGCCGTGACATCATAATTTATAGTTGCCCATGGCAACATCAAAACAGGTAACCACACACATTTTTGTAAAATTTGGATTAAAAAACTGTTGGAAGTGCAGTAGGATTCATACCTTTGCTATTTTTTTTACATAAATTTAAGGTAGCTCTGAACCCTACCGAGAAGTATTATAATTATCATGAAAAGTCAGAAAGGAAAAATAATTATATATAATGGGTATCTCGCTTCTTTGAAAAGAAAACAGTGACGTATGCATCAAGTATTTTGGGACCAAAGTACAGCTTTTTTAGTACGAACTTCATTGTGAAAACAAAGGTCACACTTGCAAGCATGAATTTTTAATCAGCTTAAACAGAATTTATAATCACTCACCTAGGGTAGCTATTCCATCCAAACTCCTGATCTAGAAAATGAAAGAGAAGCAATAAATTCAATAAAAATAATAATTGAAGTACCTTCTTCAATTTTACGGACACTAACCTCTCTTCTGCATTCTTCCTCACGAGCACAGTTCGCCAGTGTGCTAAGCGCCATGTCAGTAATTGTTTTATTCGCCCGTCGGATAAGTTCTAAAAGTCGCTTTAAGCCACCTTTACAACAAAATAAAAGTACGTTTTCTTTAACTTTAGTCAGTTTTGTCAACGTAATCAGTGCTTTCTTAGTTCCAGAGTCCGATTCGGGGCTTAATCTCATGATCAAACTCTCAATGTACACGGCTCCAGCGGACGCCATCTTGAAACTTCCCGATGCGCAGTGCTATAAAAATTGGCGCAGCCACTGCGCATCCTACGTGTCCACTAAGCTCAAACTCGAAGGGTTGCATACGTTGTGGGCCTACTTGGAGGTTTGTATTATTTTGTGGCATAAATCGCTTTGAATAAGTGGCATTCGTGTTCCCTCGACAGTTAAAAAGGCTTCCTTAACTGAGCTGAGCTCAGCACATTGAATGTCCTTCAGAAATGAAGCCCAAAACTAGAAAGGGAATACAGGGGTTCTGGGCTTGGCACCCTTTGCGTGGGCCCTGGAGGTTCCTTTCTTTTCAGATTTCTTCCAAACTCGTCCTCGAAACGACATTGTGGACCTTGAGCTTGCAAGGATGATATAAGAAAACGTTTGGGGAAGAATGAGCTGGCCTTCACTGATGACAGGGCCATGAAAGGTTTAGGGCTGGGTGGGGGAGGGGGGGTGGGGTTGGGGGTTGGGGGGCGAGGGGGACTCCCATTTGAGAGGTATTGGGATACTCGTAGGAAAATTTAAATTAAACCCCTAAAGGAGACCAATCTGGTCGTGATACCATTTTTCATGCGTGATCAGTCTAGCTAGACACAGTAGGACAGAGAGAGGTGAATAGGGGTATGCAAAACCCGTCAAACCACCCTTTAATCTGCATAACTTGAAAACTTTGTGTGGTATAGTTTCAATTATGCAATGGATGGTAGATGTGTTCTTATGCCAATACTTTTTTAAAGAAGTTTCATTGCATTACTTGTTTTTTTGTGACAATTCAGATCAGCCAATAAGACAGACCAAAGTGGTCCAAAACTTATTTAGTATCCACATTCCAAACTGATCCTGACATGAAGAGTCTGGAATCTGGGCCAAAACTCTCAGTTAATCCCTGATCTGCTTTATTTATAAAATCTGCGAATCTGCTTGATGTATAATTGCAGAAGTCCACAATCTGTGCGCTTTTTAACTACTCTTAACTACCAATTTGTTTCTAAGGCAGGTTTCTAATTGCTATATTTTGGAAATCAGACCTCATACGCATAAGCTATTTGCACGAGGTTGTTCTATTGAAGATGCCTCCAAGAGTTTCAAGTCGTGGCCATATTTAACGTGCCACGTGACCAGAACAGAATAAACCCTAAAACTCAAACGGCGGATATATTTTTAAATTAAAATGAGCGTCAATAGAAAAAGAACGTCCACGTGCGTAATGTGACGTATCGTTTTTTTGAAATTCGCATTATTATAAGAGTTATGGCGTAATCAACACATATTTACAGACTTTCATCAGTAGCATTTCCTTTTTTCGTGTTAACAGTAAAAGCATACGCCAGATTATAAAGACGGCTACGTTATCTCTGATTTGTAAGAGAAATCAGAACTTTACCCTGTTTCCGTGGAGTTTTAGGGATTTTAAATTCACGCGGTTTGGGACTGGCACTAGTTTCGCACGCGCATGAATGATATATTTTTCAAAGCAGGTGTATCCCCAAATAAGATTCACCATTTAGCGTATACAAAAAGCTTCAAAATCACTTGCTTCAAAATACAGACTTCAGCCATTCCTTAGCAACTGCTCTGGATCTGTAGTTAAGAGTCTCCCCCCTTAAGGCCAAATCTATTGATTTGCAAACCTATTCACCCCCACCTCATTAATTCATATGGGACCCAAAACATGACCTTGATTGAAACTTTCTGCTAATTCCTATACCCTTAAATCCCAGTTTCCAACCCTTTCTAAGTAGTTTCCACCTCTTTGTGCTTGTGTTATTGAAAAGATTTTCCCCAGTTTCCACTGCCTTGGGATTCTGCTTTCAACCCCTCTTCTTATGCCTCCTGTAGAGTTATATCATCCCCTTTAATCCTAAGTTACTGTGCGTTGCACCCCTGCAACTTAATTAACCCATGTACAGCTGCCCGCTCCCCTAAAAAAAAGCATGTAAGGAGGAGGGGAGGGGGCGGCTGTACACAGGCTACCGCAACTTGGAATTCTGATTTTCAGAAACTAAGGTGTCAGCAAAATATAGAACTCAATTTAGACCACAATTCAAGAGAGGGGCGGGGACAGGAGGGAGAAAGGCAGGAGAAGAGAGGTTGGGAAGGCGAATGGGACTCCCAAGGTAGTGGGAACTGGGAGAAATTGAAAAACATTGTAAGTTTTTGAAATAGGTTATTTTGTATATTATTTTATATCAGCTTTAACCCTGTCACATCCAATTTACTTGTAGGTAAAAAAACATGGCGTCAGGTCAAATCCAAACTGTCCTTGGTCCCGTTGCACCCAGTGCGTTGGGCCGCACCCTCACCCATGAGCACATCAAGATGGATTACAAAAACTGCCTCAGAGCACCCTGGAGGGAGTCAGATGCAGAAAAAATGACAAACTCTGAGATTAATTTGGCTAATCTTGGTTGGATACATCAGAACCCATACAGTCATAGGTCAAACTTGGCTCTTGGAGATGAACCCTTTGAGGACATTGTAGGAGAACTGAACTTGTTCAAAAAGGAGGGAGGTCAAAGCATTGTTGAAGTAACCACTGTTGGGATTTCCAGGGATGTGGAGTACCTTGTTAAAGCTGCTTCGGCAACTGGTTTAAATATCATTGCCGGCACAGGGTACTATTTGGACCACACCCTTTCAGCAGAGGTAAAGTCCTCATCTGTGGAAGAGCTCAGCAAGGTAATAGTTCATCATGTACCTTATTTTCGCAGCAACTTAATTTTGCGAAAATGAAACGGGCATATTTCGCAGGACTTAATTTTCAAGCTTTGGACAAAAAATATGTTTAAAATCGTGAAAATCGCACAAATTAATGCCCGTGAAAATAAGTAACAATAAGGTATTGCTATACAGACAAAATCTCGCATCAGTGAGTAATCTTATGACCAGAACAAGTATCCACTTATGGGATGTGATGACCTATAGAGAGTGTCTATTGCTGGAAAACTGCATTTTGCTGAAAACTAAGCATTAGTATTGGCACAAGTTTCCATCTCCCATGAGTTGTCAGAGGAGAGGAAAAAGGGGAGGGGGAGACACTTGACAGTACAAAAGTAACTGACAACCTTGTGGCCCTCCTTTCTTTTCTTTCCTCTCTCTCCCTCCCCTCCCATTATAGGAAGGGGGGGGGGTATACTGTAACCTGAATATCCAAGTACTGGGCTTTATTTGTAAGGTTGTACTAAACATCAGGTTTTTCCTTTCCTATAGACAATGGTCAAGGAACTTACCGAGGGTGTTGATAACACCTCAATCAAGTGTGGGGTTATAGGAGAAATTGGCTGCTCATGGCCACTGGAGCCTGCAGAGAAAAGATCTCTATTAGCTGCTGCCGCAGCGCAGTCTCAAACTGGTGCCCCTCTAATTATCCACCCTGGGCGGAATGAGCCATCACCCATGGAGATTGTCCGAATTCTTCAAGAAGCTGGTGCAGATATCAACAAAACCGTTATCTCTCATCTTGACCGCACTGTGTTTGATCGTGCTAAACTTTTGGAGCTGGCTGCCACAGGGGTTTATCTGGAATATGATTTTTTTGGAATTGAATTGTCTTATTACCAGCCAAACACAGCAGTTGATGGGATAACTGATGCACAGAGAATACAGAATATTAAATTTCTGGTCTCAGAGGGTTATGAAGATAAAGTCGTTATTGCACATGATATTCACACCTGTCATCGACTTGTCAAATATGGTGGCCATGGATACGCTCACATACAAGTGAATGCCGTTCCAAAAATGCTGATGAGAGGGATTTCTCAGGAAGTAATTGACAAGATTCAGATTTCAAATCCTAGAAATTGGTTAACTTTCAAGTAAAATAATAAGGTTTTCAGGTGTGGCTGTCAAAATATTCAGATAATGTAGGTAGAGTAGGAATTTAAAATAAATTATTATTACTAGGATTATTCAAGGAATCGTTAGAATTAAGTAAAAGCTTAACAATTCCAAAGAAAATCCTGACAAAACAAATAAGTCTCCTGACATATTGATGAATCATTCATGGTACAAAGTAATGTTTTTATAGTGTGTTAGAGGTCAACTAGTTTCAATCTTAATAATGTTTGGCCAGGGCTTTTGGTATAAAATTTTAACCTACATTTCTGTCCTTGTGAAGCACCCATCAGATATAAATTATTATGTAAGAAGCTGAAAATATCTCCCAGGGAGCTGCATGAATTTTAGCTGGTGATTCACGGCACTGAAGACACCTACCGGTACCAGAGCTCCAGTGGATGCCAGGGCTATTGAGAGCCCTGGGCACCCCAGTGACCCCCTGGCTATGCGCCTGTCTCTCCACCCATGGGTATAAACAGGTACTAGTGAACTGCTGTTTGGGGAACTTAACAAAGTTCTGAAAGTAATGCCACATATGATGGGCTAGCATCATCCCTGCACCTGGGGGAGAACAATACACTAATCACTTTGTAGTACAGAAACCACTGAGAGTTAAACATGGGTATCTATGAGCCATTCAGTTCCTTAGTGTCCAGTTGATCCAGGGGGAAAGGTACTTTCATTCTTTTGTGTGTGTGTTTTTGCATAATTTTGAATCATGACCTCATTGGAATATGAATAAAACACAATTTTAATACTTTCATTAAAGCTATGTACAATTACTTCAAAAGAATCATCAGACAAGGTAGAAGCAGATGATCATGACTTTTTTAGAAAGAAAATACATTATAAAAATTTTTAGTTTGGATTGTGTGACAAAGTGAAACAAAATTTGTAAAAATGATTTTGTAAAAAATAAACAATTAATGAAGCAAAAGTTAACTTTGATGAAGTGTTATTTTTGTCTCTGTAGTGAAAAATTGACTTCCTCCCTAGGAAGCCTACCAGGCAGTTGGTTTTAGGAGCGATCATATTTCACTCCCCAACATGCCCCGTGGGGAGGGGTGAAATACAATCACCCCTAAAAATGACTGTGGGGGAGGCTACTAGTCACACCCATTGCAATCCTACAACAAATGTGAAAAGAAGCTTATTACTTCTAACTAAAACTATTATGACCAGCTACTATATATTAAGTAGGGATAAAGATAAGGCTCCCTCCAGTGACTATGGCCCTAGAATAATCATGCCATCTGCACAAAATATATTTGAATCCCATGATTTACCTTGTGGGCACAACTCCGGGGAGGGGTACTCCCAAAAATTTTGGCTAACCACACGTGGCAAAACACAAATCTTAACAAAATCGCTTTGCTACTAGTTGATAGTTTAAACAGACCACTTTTTTTACATTTAGTTGGGCATTTATTTTAGCTGATAGAATTTAGGTACCCTATCTAAGGATAACCCCCGGGAACACAATGCCAAAAGGAGCAAAAATGATACCCTATTTAAGGACCGAGAACCTCAAAAACCATACCCTATCCCGCGGCACATACCTATATAGCCCATATATGGGAGAGCCCTCCCCCCCCCATGGGCACAACTTTATCCTTTACTAATTATATTCCTATCAAATATCTACCAAGTATATTTTTCATGCTATGGCCTTTAATTTATAGCATATGCTTTTTCTTCCTCAATTCTCCAAACATCATATTTACTTGGTTGTCTGAGTACACCACAAACCAACTGAGCAAATAAAAGAAAGCATGAAAATACAGGTTACTACTAACTTGCAACAACTTTCCTTCATATGTCCAAGTATCTGGGTGAGCATATGATTTTTATCTGGTTATAATGCACCAACAAATGTGAACCTTGAAGAAGGGGGAGGTGGGGGGGGGGGGGGGTGTTTGGCAGGGAGGTATTTGACAGCAGTTATCTGCCCTGTAATGGGGACATCCTAATGTATTATAGACTCATTATATTTTTCATGATGTTTAAGTGACTCCTTTGATCATCCAAAAATGCCTTGGAAGAGGATATGAACATTTGGAAAATTAACCTCAGCTAGGATCAAATCCCCTACCCATGCTCAACATCCCCCACCCCTCCCCCATTTTCCTGCCCTCTCTGGCTTACACGGTTAGGTGCATAATCCAGTTTAGGTCACTATACTTGATCTCTGCACGCTACAGGGAACATATAGGAATAAGTAATTTTTTTCTTTAGTAGTCAGTTGCCAACAGGGGGGGCCGAAGACTCGCGGATTTTTTGTATCAGAATCATCGCCGAACAAATTACGTCACATCTGGTCCCAAGAATCAACATATTCATCATATTTGCGATTTCTACCCCATGCCTGCAATGCACCGTGCCCACTACAACCCAAACTTTTCTCGAATGCGCATGGGAGTCTGGGCCCCACTAAAAACAAACATGGCGGGCGAAAAGGCGCGATTTTTGCAGTTTTCAGCTAAACAATAAATTTAAATGGCTCTATCACTTCGACATGTTGCAGATCAGTTATTTTCGGAAGTTCGTATAGCGAAAGAAAAGCATGGTCACTGTGAGTGTCTTTTAATGCTTTGTGCCTATAAAACTCGAACTCAGTGCGACTTTATAAATGTGTTATATACATTTTCTGACCTTGTTCCTTTTACTTAATTTTGTTTTAGTGACAGATGAAATACTGTCTGCGTGAGTATATACATGGTAACACTTTCTTCAGCACCTGCAAAACCCCGCAGGCATTTAATTGTACTCTAAACCTAGCTCGATGTTTGTTGACATAACTACATGCAAGCAAGTTTAATAATCCCCCTCCCCCCCCCCCCCCCCCCCACTTCATATTTGAATGATTATGAAGCACTACTCGATAAAGGTCTGCCTTGCTGTGATCTAATCTTTTTATTGTATGTTTTAAAAAAATTCGTAATTGCATTGCACTGATCCGTCCTGTAAAGAGCTGTCTGCCTGTTCAGAGAGAGTTGATGGTAACCCTTTACAGATCAGACGAGGTGACAAAGAAGTTTCAATTTTAACATTGACACCAGTGAACAGAATGCAATATTACTGTTTTTATTAGGTTACACTTTGTATTCCATCAGCCACTGTTGCATGCTTTAGACCTCGTAGATCAGAAGAATATCACCAAGTTAATAACACCCAGTGGAAGGGTTCTCTATCAGGTTGGTTTACTGGCAATCTCGTCCCCAGAGCCCATTTTTCTCTTGGTCAGCACCAAGAATGTGAACTCTGCCCAGGTCTGATTTCTGAGCATGTGCAGAGTGCTCATTTTTAATCCTCACCAATCAGATTTGAGCATAAAGGACCAGAAGTCCGCGGATCGGACTCTGGCGAGAGTCCGCGTCCTTGGTGCTGACCAAACCAAAAGAAAAGCAGGCTTTCGGGACAAGATTGGTTTACTGGAACATTTACAGAAAAGCGCATTAATTTTTTGGTAATTAATCTGATGTGTTTATAATATCATATTGTCACAATAAATCCTCCATTTGTCTGTATTTGGTTCGCAATGCCAACTTTATAGCCATTATATGTTCCCAATTTTTTGTAAAATTTGGCCTGTATGTCCTCGGCTTTGCCAGTACAGTTTTGGAATGCCCTTATTTCCAGCATTTTCTTTAGTTTTCCAGCAAAACGTTTTGTTCTCCTGAAAATCACACTATACTGTTGTCACTCCCCCCACCCCCTCAAGGTTCTTTAGCAACCTCCAGAAAGTGCAATAACAGACCCCACCCTTGCAAATAAATTAACAATACATTGTCTATGTTATAGGTTGTAGGTAGTTCTAACCAGCATTATACCTGCCTTATAACTGGAGATTTCTGTACTTGTCCATCTTACACATTCACAGGTAGGAGTCAAACTTCAGTTGTGGTAGCTTGGAGTGTATGAACTGTAGAGATGAACTTAATAATCGTCACTGAACACTTTTTATAGCAAAGATAATCAATCAAATTGTTCTCGCTATTGTAAATCATTTTCAGTTCAAGGGGCGTATAATAACATTAGAAAAAGTTTCTTCCAAACGTTGCTGACCAGACTCACCAGAGTGCAGAAACCATACCCTGTTTCAGTCCAAAATGGCCGAAAAGCCATACCCTTTGGAGCCATACATGCCTGTATAGCTTGTATAAGGGGTTCCCCCCTCCCCTGCCCAAGGCTTTCGAAGGACAGATGCATGCATGGATGGAGGAATGGAAGGAGGGACTGATCAACCATTACAAAGTGACTGATAGACAGGCACAATAGCAATTTGTGCTCGTTTTGCATTCAGTAAGACAGTCTATGACAGTAATGTTCACCATAAAAATTTCTTTTGCCTTCCCCATGTCATGAGACAAAAAAGTTTTTCATTGAAACAATATGATGATTACAGTAACAGAAAAATGTTCATTTTTGTGCTTGTTTTTACATGTACTTCCTCCTTTGATCAGTGCTAGTCAAGATGGAGTCACTCATGGTGAGCATTGCAAGCATGAATAAGGATTGAAAGTGGTTGAAAATTAAAACATTATAGTATGGTGTAATTGTGAATTTACAGAGCAAACAGTACTGCAGCACATATTCATCACATGAATAACATAAGTAACGTAAGTTTGCCTGGACCTATAGTTGTTTTTAGGTGTCAATATCTTATAACAGTTTTTTTCATTAAACCACAGTGTAAACACCTACTTGCTATTCACCTTGCCGAAGCTCTTGGCGAATGCAGAAACCGGACCATCACAGATTAAGACTTCGTGGCGTACATGTGTTATGATAGTATCACGGATAACAGCAAGAACTAGGAATAAATGGTGTCTTACAAGTCAGACACAACCAAAGACGTTTCTTCACTAGATGACTCCAAACGCTGTACAGGAACACGATTGGAACTAAACTCGCTTTTATTAAAATTTGCTGTCACTAAATGAGAATTCCGTTTACTGAAGGAATTATGGATTCTTTTTAGTGCAGTCTCCATGTATTAGCTTTTCATCCTGGTGTTTGAAAATGCCCGGTAATTCAAGCATTGAAACTGTTAATGAAACTGGGCTTTAATGTTCATAAATTACTGTTGAAAAAAAAACATAACAGGACCACTATCCGTAATATGATAAGAACTCGCGCTTTTATTAACAATAAAAAGTACATGTAGTTGTTATCTGTTGACAGTCTTTCAAACCCCCGCAATTCGCCCCTCAAATTTACGCAATTTTTTAGGAAAATTTAAAGCATAAAAATTAGTTTGTTGAACCGAATTAAGAGATCACGGTTGTTCTCCCCTTTTCGGGATTGTTTAGAGCAACAAGAAGTTTGAAGTGAAGTTATTTTATGAAAAAAAAAAACTCGCAGTTAAGCTGCCCTTTTCTGTATACATGTATCCATTAAATTTTTTTTTTTTCAAAATTCCCCCCCCCCCCCCCCCCCACCCAAAAAAAAAAACTTTGGAGAATCGTGAAAAACGCATTATTTTGTAGACGACCTCGGGCCACTGCACACTAATTAACAGCTGGACTACGAGCGACTGCATTTTTACTCCCTGATGAAGAAGCAGCAGCCTCGAAAGGTAGCAGGAGGTTTCGCTTCCAACCGAGTTCACACCCCTGAGTTCACACCCAACTTCAGAGTACACTTACCGCGTTCACTCCCAAGTACGCTTACTATCTAGAATATTTCTCGTTCTTTAAGCGTGAGAAAAACTATCTAGAATATTTCTCGTTCTTTAAGCTTGAGAAAAGCGGGACTACGTTAGAGATCGGTGGGTGCGAACTCGGTTGGGAGCGAAACCTGCATCATTCCCTTGAAACGTATGGTATTTTACTCTTTGAAAAACGTATTTTTGCGCAATAATGAGTATACATATCCTAAGATTCATAGAAGAAACTCAGTCGTAACCCGAGTTTTCTGGGAGCGAATAGTATCGCTAACAGAAAACGAGGCCGGGAGTAGGCTCTCGCAGTGCGCGCTGCATTGTGGCCGGCACTGAGCCCTTCTAAGGTCGAAAATTATCAAACAAAAACCGTCAGTTAAGAACGAGCTTTTCAAGAAATCCAAGATGTTACCAACATCGAGCTAAAATATATCGAGAAATCCACAAGTTCAATACGTCTGCAACAATTATAAACGAAAACAGCGAAGTATTTTTCATTTTTTTTCGTTGTTATATAAACATGTTAAAAGGCGCGTTTTAACTTGAACGACATTAAAGGAATTTCTCTGGCACTGTAAATTGGATGTAAATGTCAAAAAAGCTATATAATTGCCTGCCTTTAAGGCGGGGTTTTACCTGAAGTTGAGTGAAATTTTAAGAGGTTTAGAGAAGGGATAGAGGAAAGAAAATTATTTTTGGAACACCACCAGACAGTTGACCCCAACGCAAGAGCATCCCAGGTTGTCAGGGGACTGTTTGGGTGTCCATCTACTAATTTTTAACTTCAAATTCCAATTTTAAAATCACATTAAATCTTTAATATTTCTTATTTCTCCAAATTTTACTATTCCTTTGAGAAAAACTATCTCTTCCCAAACATCCCCAAAAATCACCCAAAAATTTACAAAACACCGCTAAACATAGCTTTGTGGGATGAGCGGAGGGTTTTGGGAATGCTTGAAATGGGAGCGAGATATTCGCATTAAACCCAAGCTAAGCGGTGTAAAAACGGGCTTCAGGTGAACCCCCGCCTTAATCAGTTTTATCGATATTCTTTTTTTAGCTTTGTTTGAAAGAGCAGTCACTGGGTTATGCTAAAACAATTAGACGGCTCGCTCTCGGTTTCTATCGGCTTTGACAACTAAAGAAACCTCGAGCCCGCCGTCTAATTGTTAAATAGAAAACAGTGGAACTGACCAATCAGATTCGCGTATTTCCAATAGAACATGACTGATAGAACACGATCGCGCGGTGTTGGTACGAGAAGAGGATCTAGAACCGAGAAATGTACGCGTTTCAATTAAGCTATCGCTGATTAAGTGGAACGCTCTCCTTCGTTGTTCATTCTCATCCCCAGCGGTAATTCTTTTTTCTAATGTCATTAAAAAACAGGGGCTGTTGGTTTTGCTTGGTAGTTGGTTTTGCTTGTCCGGAGGAGACCGCTTTACTTCAAACCACTATATGATAGTTACATGACGGTTCTACGACCCTTGTTCGGCGAAACGCTGGTCTAGCGTGAACTCTCGGAACGAGTCAACGAGATTAAGGGTGGAATGTTTCGCGTATGCATATATTTAGACAATTCAAGCCAGCAGGAGAAAGCTCTTATCATAAAAGTTCCAACGATCAGTAAGTAACATCTTTTTTTGTTGTTTTTAGCTCGGCAGTACTTGAGGGCAGATGTTGTTCGATTTCTAATTAGCCACCACCTTCCCGCCAGGGTGAGTTTATTAGCAATCAAAGACCACTGGGAACTCGCCTCTATTAAAGAACTGACAAGCAAACTGTGTTATTAAACACGATGTCAATTTGAAATATAATTTGCTGTGTAATACGTCCTGTGGTTAATCTTAATGAGTAACTAGAAATTAAGATTTGGTTAGTTACGCCAAAAAAATTTACAGCTGTTTGAAATCATTTGCTTTCAGCATATATTTTGACTCGATTTAGCCTAAAGACAAATGCCACTTAAACGCACTAGATAAAATCATCTTAAAAGTTAATCCCGAACTTCTGACTTTTAAAATTAAAATATCTTTAGCTCTACAAAATGTGCCTTAGAGCATCTGCGGTTACGGTTTTTTTCAGTGCGGTTTTTAATGGAAAGCGTGAATCTGCCTGCTTGAACTGCTTGCACCCCGCAAATTTTTCCAAGGAAAGTATTTTTACAAAATTAGGATTCTCACATTGGCATTGTTAAGATAATGTTAATATTGAAATAGAGAACCATGCTATATTTTTTCAATGGAGAAACAATCCGCTGAAGCTGGAGGTCTGGCATAATTCGATACTCATTTTCTCACAACTCGAGTACACTCGTTTCACCACAATGACGTGATGGTTTTCATTCAAATTAGAGCACAAAACATACTAATTTAAGTTCTATGGAGGAAAGATTGCAATCAATATTTTAATGCCAGCAGACAATCAAAGAGCGAAGAAAGAAAAAGTGAATGTCAAACAGGAATCACAAAAAATGCTTTAACTGGTACTGTAAGTTAAGTAAACCTTGGCGCTTTCTCCCCCCTGGATTGGGTAATTTTCTACGCGGTGTTTTCATGACTATGGACGATCTTAAAAGTTGCGTGTAACAATGCATCTCTTGCCCAATCACAATTTAGGTACTCGTCATTAAAAATTCATCAATTCTAATCGTACTTAGCTCCGCTCATTCTTTCCATCGATCAAATTGTCCGGTTGTACAAAGTCAATTCTCTCTAAAAGCAGGTGTATGGGCTTCATGCCTCTCAGAAATCTTTCAAATTCTTTTCCTAAGGAGCTATCACTTTGTGAAGCAGTCCTTCTCGCTCAAAACAAAGCTAGTACAATTTCAGGGAAACCAACTTGACTGGAAACAATTTGGGATTTCCGTTTGTTCCCTTTGGTAGTCGTGGATCAGCCTAATAACAAATTTGGTAAGTGCAATCTTTGTTTGGCTATAAGTAAAGATTTATATTGCCTTCTAGGGTGATTGTTTAACCAAACTTAGACTGAATAAACGTCGCAATATATTTTTGATCAGTGGATTTTACCGTCACGCGAAGTTCTCTTGCTTTGCTCTAATAGCTTTTAAATTGCGCTTGCGATGTAAATCTTTTTCCATCATAATTTTAGTATTATTTACTTAGCTGTGTCGGTTTTCTTTGGAAGTATTGTGTGAATCATTTCCAGCTTAGGTATCGGCGTTGAACGTTAATATGCTTTCATTTTCTTTCAAGAAAATTTCAAACGTTTTTATGAAATTTTGTCAATTTATTTGCATGAATTTTGTGAATTTGATTGCCTGATTTGAATGTGTTAGCATTACCTTAAGGGGATTTTACATCACAGTTTTTGCTGGAACCGTATTTGTTTTTAAAATGTAGCATTTATGTTTCCAAACACTCAACTTCTATACTTGTCTAAGTAACCACAGATGGTTTTGTCAATCAAGATATTTGTATTGGGGACGACATAAACAATAAATGTCATTACAGACTAGATAGAGAATTTTATCGAAAAATTCTGCATAATTCAGGCGAGCGTTTCATGGATTTTTTATGCATTTACATTACAATACTAGCTGTATTTTTCACACCTTCAAACAGTTTTGGCTTGTTTCGAAGGAAATTGCAGTATGGCATATTTCCAACCACATAGAATAATTCTAGTTTAAATTGCCGTAATTTTGTGTTTAGTCCGCGAGTAAATGACAATTTCTCTGCTTGTGGTTGAGTTGAACATCCTTCTGGTATAAATAAAAAGTTTTTCTATACAAACTTGAAACGGCAAATTGATTTTTATACATTGGACTGGTTTATGTAGTCAAAATAAATTTTTAAAAAAATCAGCCAATTGATGTAAACCGAAACGGCGTCTGAAAAGTTGTTATTTGTAAATTATTTTCCACTGCGAAAACGATATGAAACAAATTTCTAATAAATTAAAATTTTGGATCGAAATTTTATCAAACAGGGCCCTTCTAGTTTGCTCACGCTCGCATTTGAAACCAAGGTTATAATGTGACCCATGTCGCTAGGACACATGTAACCGAACTTCGAAACACTGTCGTCTTCCAACTTCTCTACAGGGTGCCAGCCACCAACTAAAACAACATAAGTGTTATCATTCCTTGTAAAATTAAAATCATGAAATACAAGTGATATAGAGTTTACCACCCAGCAAGTTTCGCTAAGTAAGAACAATTGAAAATGCAATATATGGACTGGATGTTTACGTCTCTTTGGGGGAACTTGATTGTCGGTGTCGTATATGAAAACATTAAAACCCTGTCAAACTAGAATCTTAAAGGGTGAATTTCAGCAACCTGCCCTGGTCGCTAGCTGAAAGGTGTTTGGAATTCCTATCTATCTATTTAACTGCCGTCAAGGAAAAAAATACAACGTTAGATCTAGGAATAAATTAGCCGTGGTATGTTATGACTATACCCCATATAGCTAGTTGGCGGTTTTCCGGGTTTTCTTTATTTTTTAACACCTGCTTAATTCGTACTCCGTGGATGATATTGTTAAATCAAGATACTATTGTCCTCTCTTGGAAGTTAAAAGACATTTTTCACATTCCTCACACAAATTTATTTAAGGCTTGTTTACTGAAAAGCTCCGCCGAAAGACGAAGACGAAAGTCTCGAAAGTTGACGACGAAGACAAAGACGAAAGTCTGGTTTTCGATATTAAAAAAAGTAAGACATCTTAACCGACTAAAAAATCTAATTTCCCGTTATTTATTTCCTGCCTGACCTGGTATGGCGCGTAACGGCTAATCAACAATCGCCTACTCTCTACTGTATTGACCCTGTCTTCGTTTTTAGTCTGCCTCTCTGTAGGAGTGCTAGCTTGAAACATTGCCTTTCCGGTTTGATATTGGGTTATTTTGTCGCGTTCTCTCCCCAGATTTCTGTTCGGCGTTCCCTGCTCGCGTATTTATCAATTATGTTGTTGTTCGTGTCCAGTGAAACCGCCAATTAGTTCAATGACAGACATTAAAATTCAGTCTATCAGAATAGAAAAAACCAGCTGGCAAGATTATTTGTTTGTTTTATATATTTTCTTTTCGGTATGTAATTGAAGTTCTCCTTCGAATTTGTTCGAGACGTTTCGAAGGATTATTGATTAAAGATGTATCGAAAGACCAGCACCCTCTAATGCATCGTTGGGGATTGTATGTTATCGATGCTAAGCAACTCTTTCTGTAGTCGGTATGTCTGACAAACATGCAAATCATAGGCCTTTGCTTGTCTACAGATATGCGTTTTTATTCCAAAAACGTTCACATCATGGATGATGTCTAAACACTGACAATTATTCAATAGCGAGGCTGATCGTTTTCGCAGATTGTAAAACGCGTTTGCGTTTGGAAACGCTTTCCAAAGTGGGAATTTTTGAAAATATTTGTCTTCGTCGGTGAACACAAGGTTCCTCTCTGGAATTATACGGAAAGCTAAAATTACTGCAGTAGTTAATTCCAAAACGAAATAGCCCATTAGAAAAGCTTCTTTCCTTGTTGGTGGCACAGAATTACGAAAATCTCTCGAAACAATTTGTTATTAAAAAAGCAAATACGCTTTTAACGACGCTTCCATGCGTTTTAGAACACTTTTCAAGTCAATATATTTGATTTGGCAAGACACTTAAAAACTATAAGTTATTTTACATTATAATCCGGGATTTCCATTATTTATGTTTGTAACTGAACAGGTTGAAATCTTGCTAATCTTCTTATAGATGACATCTTTCAACTCTTAGCTACTTTGCCGAGAAGAGCAATGCCTCAGACAATGAAAGCTATGATTCCCTCGTGTAAGGAGCATGAAAAGTCATGGTTCGTCTCCAATCAATGCAATAAACGAGATATACATTTGAACGCCCATCATATCAGGGAAATCACAGTTTGTCAGTGAGTCCAACACGAGCAAAACATTCTGAGTTTAACATGAAGTGGAGTTTGCACGCACGTTCTTAATCAGCGTTTTTCGCCAGTTTTCTCGAGTTTAAAATTTCTTGCGGTTCTCAATTACGTACTCCTCTAGATTTTGTTATTTTTGTCCCGCGCCGTTGTTTGATTTGTAGTTAAATCATGTCGACAAATAATACCGACAGTAATGCTCTTTTATATAATCGTGAAAAATCTATTTAACGAGACACATCAAGCCTTGTGAGCGTGTCATCACTGCCATACTGAAAGCGAACAAATCAATTGGATTGATTTAAGTTTAAAGTTCAATTTCACAGATTGTTTCAAGTTGAAGAGTCCTGAATGATGTTCAACAAGTTCTGCAGAATGTAGATCTGAAATAAGGTGTTCTCCTGAAGAAGGTAAAAAAAAGCTAGGATTCTACCGTTAAGAAATACCGTACAAGCCCCCCACCTCCCCCCCCCCCCCCCCCCTCTTAAAAGCCTCCTCTCAGATAAGCCCCTTCAGTCCCTCTTCTGAAAGTTCCATTTATTTGATAAGCCGCTGCTTTCTCTAGACAGTAGATCATAACAATAATATTAATGAACAAGTAAACAAGGTGATTTTACGCTTTTAAAGGTAGTCGTTCACCCGGCAGTTGCTTTTAATTGTTACTTTTTGTGACAGTGTGTTACTAAACAGCACTGGAAATTAAAAATTCCACATTATTTCTTTTACTATGTTTGAAATAAGCCCTTCCCCCACCCCTTTCTAATAAGCACCCCTTCTCTATTAACTCCCCCCCACCTTCCCTTTAGAAGATCTCAGAAATAAATAGCCTAGGTCTCCCGGGAGCTTAATATAACCAACCAGAAACTTATTTTTTCTTTTCATAAATGAACCAAACCCATTAAGATAAACACCATTTTTCAAGCGAAGTGCTGCTGGAAAAGCCAAAAAGAGTGTAACGACTTTTCTGCACATGGCAAACTACTTATTTTTGACCCGGCTTTACAATATTTCTTTGTGATCAAAAGCGGTTTTTTTCGTACATTTAATTCGTTTCAGGTGATGATTACATCGTACTTAACGTTCATTTTTATATCTTCAAGAGGCTTTCAAATTGCTTTTAAATAGATCATAGTCACTTTAAGCTTCCTTTAATTACCAACTACTCTAGTTCGACCGTCTGAAACTGAATCATAGATCACGCGAGAAGCTTCTTTAGCTAATACTTTATTGTTATTGTAGTTGAGATCTGCATCGAAAGAATTGAATGAAGGCGAGCAGAGCAGAATGAGGTTACATGCAGTGCTATTTTTTATTGGCCTCTTACATTCCACAGGTAAGAAAACAGTTTGTTTCATTTGTGAGGTAAGGGTTTGACATTAATGTGTGTGTGTTTTTTTTCGCTTTTTTTTGGCCTTGATTATACCAACAAAGCATTAGAAGTCCATGAATCTGATTTACTCCAGATCGTTCAGATCAAGAATTATTTAAACCTCAGCATGTTCGTTGACACTGCAGAAAAACTACATGTTCTTAGGACACCAAATCCAGTTTTTTACAGTTTCTGTATATATTATTTGGTTTATTTTTCAAGCGAATGGTTCCAACTCCTATTGATATTTGGTATAGTCAATTCGATACGTTTACGATTTTTAGCTGATAGCTTCGACTTCACGCGCCACACTGTATATCTTGTAAGTGTTTTCATTCCATTTAGTTCTCACGATATTTATTAGACTATTAAACGCTTTTATCATGGAGAAGGGCTTTAAGATGTGGAAAATGAACAAATTAAAGATACGAGCTGAATCTCTCCCAGTCTTTTCATTAAACATGCCCATAAAACATCCTCGGCGGTTGACCTGAACCATTATATATTTGCCCAATTTGATGTAAAATTTATATACATAAGAATGCTTTATGATATCAGATATGCCTGCAGCCTGACCGTGATTATGAATCTTTACCCCAGTTAGGTATCTGATAGAACTCAACAACAAAGACAATATTTAATGTAATCCACTGAGGGCGTTCTTTCTCGAGGCACGGTTTATTTGCCATCTTGGTTGATCGAAGGTCAATCATATGTATTAATTGTCGTTTTAGATTGTTTTAGTTATACATGGTCCTAAAAGCTAGAAGCTTTAAACTTAACCGTGCTTAATTAAACAAATTCAGTAAATTCAAGCGCAACTGAGCTGTTCTTTTATGTGATCAGAAGTGTCTTACACACTTCTGATATGACTCATAGTTCAGTCCATATAATTAACTGCGCTTAACTTTTCATTCGGATTCTGACAACGGATCTGGCGTATTTGTCTTATATAATTGTTGCTTTAAGGTACAGCTCTAGTGTACGTGGGCCAGGAAGTTTAAAATAACTGACGCAAACCTTTCGTACCAAAACATATTAACTTGGTGGAAAATTTATAGGAGGAAGAGAAATAAGATTTGTAACCGGGTTTTGCCAAAGTCTTTTTTGTAATGAATGTTTCGCAATGCAAGCAACAACATTAACAAAGCTAATTTTGTATTAAATGAAGGGGTTATTAATATTACGAATTGTTAGTCATACTAGTAACAAGTTATATACAGGGATTGCATCAAGAGTCTTGGATACATTGCTGTTTGTCCCCGGTCAAGATGGAGGCAAAAATTGTAAAGAGCTCTGGGAATCGTTGAATAAGACACGCGAGTCATTTTCAAGAACCTTCGAAACTAGATAAGCTTTATTGCAGCCTTCTTATTTAATAGTAAAAATTCACCGCCCCTTATAAAGTCGCCGGCTAAATTAACGAGAACAGCGGAATAAATGTTCAGAAAGTCGGGGTCAGATAAAGAGAGCAGAAGCCTTCTTGTTTGGAATACTTTCATTTCCTTGAACCTTCCTTGAGGGTTAACCGCACACAACCAATTACTTTAATATCAATACATTATGATTTAGGCGAGTCTCATTAGTGATTATTCAAAGTATATAAATATAGTTCTTAACTGAAAAGAACTGTATTACGTAACGAACTGTTAATTAAATATCTACTTGTTAAATTAATTCTTTGCTTGTGTAAAACGGTCTCAAGCGTAATTTTTACATTATAACGAGCCTAAATTATAACTGCCCATCCGACCGACAAAAAAACTGTCAAAGAAGGGTCTGAATACTTCAGGCGAAATTTAATAAGAAATACTTGAATTTAATTCTGCTTTGTTTGTTTGCTAGTGAAAGGCGCATGGGAAGTGAACGAAACTCGACTACACAATGACCTTTTCAAAGGATACAACAAGCACACTCACCCCAGACTACCCGGGACAGGCCCAGTGATGGTCACGTTTGATTTTCAACTCATACGTATCCTTGATGTGGTGAGTTTTTACAACCTTTTTATCGAACACTTTTTCTTACTACATCCCTGCACTATTTTAATCGGAATTGTATGCCACACCTAACAAATTGGTGGTCCATCGATCAAGGCATGAATTTAATCAAAATTTTTGTCTATAATAGGGGTTTCTCGATGTCAGGTTAGGGGTGGTACTGGCATATTATATTGGAGTCATCGTTTGAATTACAGTATAAATAATCGTGGGAGACCTCATTATTTGGCAAAGAAAACAAGAAGATCAAGGGAAATTCTGGTAAAAAAAAAATTTTTGCCATAAGCTTACTAGACGCCGAATCATACCAGAACTTGAAAGATAACTCTTCTTCAATTCTTATTGACGTTTTTCCGTCAGTGCATAAAAGCGGTAGAGTCGAGGCCAAACTGACACATAATTCTCCAATCAACAGAGTGCAAGAAGTCAGTATATCATCACATACGCTTGGGTGAATCAGGTGAGTCAATGGGTTCTCTCCAGCTAACGATCACGTGGTACAAAATAGCACCTCGCTGGAGGACAAGCAATGCCTTTAGACATCCACAACAAAGAGACGTCAACAAGTCATGCTTGAGTTTCCTTTGCTTTGAATATCCCAGGGCGGAACTTGCCCTCTATAATCTTGGACAAAACTAGTTGAAACATACGAATTTTACGCAGTCATCACTTATAAGCGGGTAAAAACATTCCAGCCCCCTTCTCCCCTTACTCAATGTTGTTGTTTTTAGGGTTTGCGGTTCGCCAGGCTTTCTTTTTACAGCACGACAGCATTGACAACTTCGAAATGGGGAGTCGGGGGGAGGGGGGTTGAAAACTGAACTGTGGTATCTAAATTGGTTGAAATTTGCTAAGTGTTTCAACAGTTTTGTCCAGGATTGACGGTAGCATGGCGGATTTTGTAGAATTGCTCTCTACAGTAGGTTACCATTCTATAAGGGAACTCAAGTCTAATTTGCAACCTTCTAATAAAAATTCAGTCGTAGCCGAAAAGATTGATATAATTAAAAAAAAAAAAAACAAAAAAAAAACAAAACAAAAACGTTTTAACCAATCTTGCTTCTTGGTGAGCTGCACTTCATTTAGTAACTTCATAGACCAGAATGTGCTCCAGGCTTCTACGGCTGATCGGCGTAGGGGATAGTAAATTGGTGTAAACGCTAGAGAACTGGGCCTGGACGGAAACGTACTTCAGACACTAGTCATATTTAAAGACAATTTGGCTGGTGCAGTCAGACAATACTGAGATCAATTAGTCACGGTTTTCAAATTTTGAAAGGTAAAGTTACTAAAGAATCGAGTCATTTTGATACAAAGCCAAATAAAACGTGCGTATAAACAGAACTGAAATTCTAGACCAACTTCCGATATCAATTCCAAGATTTAACTTTGTAATCTTAGGCAACGGTCGGTCACTTTTGCCAATGAATAGATCAATTATGGAGGCATCGACATTTAAAAGGTAACAGTCATTCAAACAGCATTACATTAATGCAAAAAAATAAAGAAATTCTAATCGATTTTTAATGATCATTAAAGTTGACATTGCATCCGATGGTTTCTTTAATTACTTTATTTCG
The DNA here is from genome assembly GCA_963693305.1 of Meandrina meandrites. Taxonomy (NCBI): domain Eukaryota; kingdom Metazoa; phylum Cnidaria; class Anthozoa; order Scleractinia; family Meandrinidae; genus Meandrina; species Meandrina meandrites. The sequence goes on from OY855913.1 coordinate 10,566,847, forward strand.
TGATTCAGCTGTGTGACGCTCACGGGAATTACACTTAATATTGCAATATAATGTGTATTAAAGCTTAATCAAAAATGTTCTAGAAGCTGTAAGAAAGACGTCACCTTATCCTGCATTTCTCTTTAGTATTGGACAAACAATCTACTGAAATGGGACCCAAAGGATTATGGGGGAGTCAAGGAAATTCACGTGTCTCCTGAAGACATCTGGGTACCGGACACACTTTTATACAACAAGTAAGCTATTTCAAAATCACGAGCGCAGTTTTCGTACAGTAGAATGACCATCTTTAATGTTTCTCAATGACTCTTTTTAAAATTCACTGTATCTATTTACAGTCTTCACATGTATGCATTACTCGTGGTAAAGGTGGAGAAAATTGCTTAAATAAATCACTTCCCTTTGGTGGTTCTGTGTGGGCGTCCTTAAAATTATGCCAGATTTATGTATTAAGCTTGATTGATTGATTGATTGATTGATTGATTGATTGATTGATTTTGATTTTATAATTTTTCTGTTTACATCTTTGGAGAGGTAAGGGGCAACGGACAAGTTCCTTTTTCGTTAACATGTTATTTTCGTATCACTAGTCACCGTGTGGGCTGCAAGATTCGCATCTGATATTGTTATTGCCCCTTGTTGAACCGCTCTTAGTGTGTGGACAGCTGCCAAAGTTAAAAAGCGTTGATCAATACGTTAAGTCAACTGTTAGTTGACAGTATTTTCCTAATGACTTCCGAAAGCCGCGGTAATTGTCATTTCCTTGTTTTGCAATTTGTTGAGGTCCGTCTGAAATTCGTTGCTGATTTCAATTAATCACTATAATCACAACTCAAGGCGCCCGGACTCAAAGCCACACAAGGCACACGTCTGAGTGGCTAAAAAGGCGTGAATTAAATCCAGACCTCCCGGGTTCAAATTGTGCACTCTGGACCGCTGGCAGAAGTTAATACACGCGGTAATCCCTACAAACGTTCAACTACCTTTTTAGCAAAATGGATAGCCTACTTCCAAATGGGAATCTTAACTATTCCACGTTCTATTTCAGTGTTTGTCTATCTACTGTCCCCAATTTAGCACCACAGTGTTATATAAATACATCCACATTCGACTAAAGATTATTGACTTGATATAAGCTTCGGCTATGAGCGATTACTAAATACACGAGCAATCCTAGTAGCTAGGCACTGGTTCCCCATATTTTAATCAGTTGCTTGCTTACGTAGGAATGGCCCATCGCCCAATTCTAAGCTTAAGTTTAACAATGATTGCAAGCCACTGTTTGAGGCAGGTAGATCTTTACGGAGTATATGCATTCTTTTTATAGTGAACCATAGGAAAACCCAAAATATTGGGATCATTTTGTAGAGCAGTACTTGCAAAATGATAGAAACCAATTAGATTGGTGGACATGGCTAATGATGGAGAAGATGCATGGTAGAGGACTTGGATAACGTGCAATGCCAGATCCAGACCTTAACCTAAGGGGGCCCCCGCTTTTGAAGGCTTCACTATGAATGTTGAATTATGCAGAGATAATTCCGGAAGATCAAATAAAATGCGCTATTTCCGAAAAAATAAGGGGGGAGGGGGGCGGCCCCTCGATCCGCCGACCTGACACTTGTACTTCAGTTGAAGTTTGTCAATAACTGTCTTTAATTCAGAGTAGAGTTCGTGAATTTTTTCGTATAAATTAAGGAGGTTGTTTTCTTTTTTCTGTTCTACTTACAGTATAGACGAGGAGGAGCGCATAGGAGGTGGTAGGACCACATATACCACTAATGTAGCAGTGAAATATGATGGCAGCAACACGTGGTTAAACCCAGCCATGTTTAAGAGCATCTGTGGTGTGGATGTCACAAACTTTCCATTCGATGACCAAGAATGTCTGCTTAAGTTTGGCTCATGGGCTTTCGATAAATCGAAGATCGATTTAGCTGTGAAAAATGACAGCACCCTAAACAGATACTACATCATCAATGGCGAATGGAAACTGTTGAATTTGTCCGTGAAGAGGAACGCGCTGAAATATCAGTGTTGCCCACACGAGTTCGTGGACATAACAGTAAGCGTGCACATCCGACGGGAATCACTGGATTACATCCTGAAGTTGATTATTCCATGCTCACTGATCTCTTCCATGATATTTTTAGGATTTGTTCTTCCGCCTGAGTCCGGTGAGCGCATTGGATTGAGTATTACAGTTCTTTTGGCCATGACGGTTTTCCAACAGCTCAGCTCCGAACTCATGCCATCGTACGGTTTTCCCCTGCTCGGACAGTTCTACTTTGCAATTATGTTAGAAATCGGGGCTTCTTTAGCAGTTACGACGCTTATTTTGAACTTTTACCATCGTAACAGGCGACGAATGCCCAAGACTATGAGAATAGTGATTCTGCAATGGCTTGCGCGTTTGCTGTTTCCATGTCAAAAACCAAAGGATTGGAACGAAATTCATCGAAGAAGCACAGCTATACGACGTAAAGTCATAAACGGCAGTGATATGGAGGCTAAGCAGGATCTTAGCACCACTGATTCAGGTTCTTGTGGGGAAGATGCCTACGCGTGTCCAAAGGAGAAAAGCACGCGGCGTGATCCGCACGTGCACACGTGGGTCATGCAGGAGTCTGGGGCAGTGCGCACACTTTCGACAAACGACGGCACTACCGGAAACCACTCTTTTTGCAATCTCGCGGTTTCCCCCAAAAATGACTGCAATCAAAACGGGGGGCTCACAAAGGACTGGTTTAGGAAACTAAAGAGAAACAGAGATTTCCGTAGCCGTGACAAAAAATCAGGACGTACTAAAAAGAACAGGCCTTCATCAGCAAAACTCTTTAAGAGACAAACGACACTGGATTCATTGCCGTTTGGAGGCAATGTGCTGGACTGGTCTGAAGAGAAGTTGAAGAATCAAAAAGAGTGGATCAAGGCAGCACGCGTTTTGGACAGACTCTTTTTAATCATCTCCATTATTGTTTCCATCGTCACCCTCCTGACAATCTTCCTGCGAGCTCCGAGATTCCGTCTCTACTGAATGTCTCTTCGTTGAACCCGAGGCTGGAGCGGAGCCTGTCTTCGCATCCAATATTTGAATAGTCACGCAACGCTGCCCTCCACTAGAAAAGCGTCACACATTGCTTCGTTAGTGGGGAGGGCTTTCGGGCTTCGGCTGGGTATATGTAAAAGTCACTTAAGTTCGGCAGTATCGGCTTTGCGGTAAAAGTAAGCTGAACTATATAACACTGGCCAACTTATTTGCTATGTGACTGAGAACTGAGGAATAGGATATACTGAGCTATGACTCGTTTCAAAAGGTAAACTGACACGTATATTTAGGTGAACCGAAGAGGCCCTGTGTTCTATAGCTGCTTCCCCTCAGATGGCAACATGTTGCCGCTTTAATCTTTGACAAAAGCTAAGATAGGAACGGCACCCTTACCGATTGTCATATTGTTTTTATAATTTAGCAGCCCATCAAGACGATAACTCTATCTGATTACATTCTTTATTTTTGCATGCTGCTTGTTTGACAGTGTATGGATATAATGCAACTAAGGGCGCGTTCGTTTGGGATCAATCCGGAATAAGAATAACTGGAATAATGCAAGTTAGCGTTCGTTTGGCTGCTCTTCCTATTCCGGAATACTTGGATTTCCATTCCGGCTATTCTGCTCCCAGGAGCAGAATAGCCGGAATATATTCCAGAATATATTCTTATTCCAGAATATTCCCAAACGAACGCGCCCTAAAAGAGTCAAAGATTCAATGTCTTAGATATTTATTTTCGCTACCTCTTTAGTGTTTGCTATAGGATCTGTTTAAAACTTGTCCAATGTGCTAAAACTAAATGATGGTTTCGCTTGTGTTATTTTTCCTGTGCTTGGAAGTGGATTAAGCGGTTTTGAGTTTTTACTAAGCTTCTGCGATGTAATTTTCGGCCGTGGTGGCTTGGATTTCAGTATGTAATACTTAAAATTATCTAAAAATATTTCCTTAGCTTTTAAAGTTAATTGCAATAGAGTTAATTGTCTGGATACCCTTATGATGGTTTTGATAGGAGTGAGTCACTTACTACCGTAGCGACTGAGGTAGGTTCCTTCAATATTACAGTGTCGTACACGTTTTGCAACTCCTCGTTAAGGTACCCAAAGTAGAACTCAAAGTGTTAGCGATTTTTATTATCCAATCAGTATATACAGCACGAAGATTTCTCCGTCAGCTATATTTGTCAAGTTGCCGAGCAACATATTTTGTCGAGAACCGTGGGCTTAGACAAGGCCAGTCAGGTTCTCCTTTACCTGGTTTGTATGTAAATAAAATGTCAATATTTTCAAATATAATGCTATAAATTGAAGGTGTATAACACAGTTTTTTGCAATTAAACTTCACGAGCACAGCTCAGTGCTTTGTTTGATCTTCTGACTTGGTAATTCGACGAAATGTACATTCATCAAGATGTCGGCCAAGACGACATGGTTAAATGAAGTGAGCTCCTACGTGGTACTTGAGGAAAAATCTGTTTCTTGTCGAGTCTAATTTTAGACACTTTCCAAGTCGTTTTGCAATGTTCGGGGAGATCAATGTGAGAGGAGATTGGATACTAGTAATCAAGGGTGCGCGGAGTGTAACGGGAAGAGATGAGATGAGAGCAAAATGACTTCTTGATATCACAACCTACATTATTAGTATCCAATCTCTTCTAAACCGGATAACTGATAAGGAATGGGTCCTTTAAAACCAAATTCCACACGATCACCATTCATTGGAGGTGGCACTGAAGTCTTATATGCATGTGTTTTGCAAATTGTAGACACAACCTACTGGGCTAAACAGTTTGCCCCACGAACGTTAGAAAAAAAAAGGCTACCTGCAGTCTAAGTAAGGATGTATTAATAACAGATGTTGCTGCAAATGACCAACCACCTTCGCAGTAAAACTGCAAAAATTCCACCCCACCCCACCAAAAAAATAAGTCTATTAAGAATAAACTTTCATAGAAACGCAAAAGATCTACTTAATGAGGCATATCAAAGGCCGGTGTGTCAGCACTTCCATATAGCAAGCAATTTAAAGGATTAAGATCAATTGATTCAAGTACAATGCATCGAAATTGAAATTCTTCCCATTGTTGCTTTAGAAGTTTTGTTCAAGCTCCGTATATAAACAGCATGTACACATCAAAAATAAGTTGTTTTCTGAAGGGAAGGTGAAAAAGGCTTTTACCACAAATGAATAATCTAAGCGAAGTGCAAGCTGAACAGAAACCTTGACAAAACAGAACAAAACAACGTCAAAACTTTCTACATATGGCGAATCACTTAATGTTCATTACTTTTCAATACTTTTTGCGTTGTAGACATTTAATTTGTTCCAAGGTGAAGACTGCTTCGTACTTAAAGTTTATTTTGGTATCTTTAACAGGATTAAAATTGATTAAGTCGAATAGTTTCAAGTCGATCACCTTAAACTCTTTACTCGCCGTCTGAAACTGAATGACACGGCGACTGTTCCTTTCGTGATCACTGTTTTCCGTTCCAGTTGAGATTAACAGAGCAAAATGAGGTCTCATGTATATAGAGTGTTACTTTTTATTTGCATCTTAATACATTCCACAGGTAAGATACATTTTGTATCTCTATTTGCTATCATTTTTAAATGAATGTTTTTTGTGTCTGCTTCAATCTCGAATACATTAAAATACCCATGAGTTGTTCAGATCCAAAACGACCCACGACCTAAGAACTAAACCTCACTCAGACTGGCGTAGTTAAAAAATTAAAATGAAGTTATTAAATTTGCAGCTGGAAATTTCGCCGTGTAATCAAAAGATGCTGTTGTAATTGTACCTGTTTCTTTTTCAAATGTAGCATTTGAGGAAGGAACACTTATGTTCGATAAGGTGGCACTGCATGAAATGAAAATGTATACCTTCTTGAAGATTGTAGTTCTCACAACATTTATTGCCATTTATTGAACATTTTAATTATGAAAAAGATATTTAAAATCTGCAACAACACAAAAACGCTGTCCTGTCCGGGACTCAGAATTTTTTCTTTGTCCCACACTCGCGACATGTTGAAAATTTCATCTTTCACGAGCTGAAGTATGTATGTAGGGCTTTTCATTACACATATATCTCTAAAACACTATTCAGTGGATTAATTGCATCCTTTGTCAGCAAAACAGAGAGATTTGTGAAATAATTATATTTGATAACGTGAGTTTCTTTTCTCGAGGTTCGTCGATGGTGTTCAAACATAAAAATATTCTGAATATTACAATATTTGATGGTACAGCTGAGCGGGCAGTCTGATGTAAGATGGCTAATTTTGCTGAAGACGTTTTTAAAAGAGTTACGTTTTATGGCGACCTGAAAGTTTAAAATATAAGGAAATTATATGGAAAACATTTGCTGGACAACACCCGCTAACGTTATGTCATACAAGGATAAAAGGTGAAAACTTGTGATTTTCGATATTAAGCTGGTCAAGGTTGTTTTAAAATCTTTGTGTCTCTTAACTTGTTTTTCTTCTATTTTCGTCAGTAAAATGTGGGTTGAAGTTGGACGACACCCGACTGCACAAGAAACTTTTTAAAGGATACAACAAACACACTCACCCCAGACTACCCGGGACAGGCCCAGTGATGGTCACGTTTGATTTTCAACTCATACGTATCCTTGATGTGGTGAGTTTTTACAGCCTTAAGTCTTCATTATTAACACGTTTGAACATACCACGCACTAATAAAAGGATTCGAAGTTTTCATTGTTAAAATCCAAGGACAAATCGCTGTGTTTGGGTTTGATATTAGAGAGCCAGAAGTCAGTAAATGGCTTATATTTCTGCTCCGCCTTTGCGCGCGTAGCGTTATAGATAGTACACACACGTTGAAATTGTTGCGCACAACGTTGCAGTAGAAGAACGAGATTTTACTGTTTCAACATTGGGATGGTCACAAGTTGCAGTTTAGCCTTTGCGCCCAATATTACAAGCTGCTCAAATTTTTCACGTATGCGAATCAAACGGGACTCGTCGACTGTATTTCTTATCTTATATAGCCTTACAGGATGTTCTTTTTCCAATCAACAGAGTGCGAGGAGTCAATATATAACCACGTACGCTTGGGTGAATCAGGTAAGTCAGTTGAGTCTTATTGGATGTCTCTGCGGTTTCAAACAGGTGGGGTGGGGGGCGGTGTATTGGGTAGCGTGCTTGTCTTCTGATCGAACGATGAGGGTTCGAGCCCTGGGTCTAGCTGGGTCTTGGGAAAAAAACACAAGAACAAAGTACCTCTATCCAACCAAGAGTATATCAGTATGGTGCTGAAGAACTTTGAAAGCAACTTGACAAAATGCTCGGGGAAACTGCGATGGACTGGCATCCTATCCGGGAGTCAGTAGCGATACTCATAATCAGCCTAGTCCCTCGACGTACTATCTTGTTTCGATGACCACGCAATGCCTGGGACGGGAGCGGGCGAATGCTGTGCGTTGACGTCACCGCTCACGATTGAGCTCAGACTCCGTTGAGCCGAGGATGCTGAGGGACTAAGCTGACTCACAGTCACGTCATGCCATGGAAATCGAGATGACTACTTACGATCATGAGGGCTATTTGAACAGCATGCAGACTTTTTTACGATTCAAGCCGTTTCTCCGAGGTTTCATCAGATTTCAAGGAACGTTTGTGACAGAATTAATTACTTAAAACTTGTGACCGACTGAAGGCCTCTGTTTAAGGTGGCTCGACTGGATTTTTTAGGGGCAACACCGCTCAAGTTTGAGAACTAACCAGATTGTTATTAACAATGCCACCGAAAAACGATCACCACAGCTGAATTAGGTAAAGATGAAAATTTGTTATGACCAGTGTTATTTTGACATCGGAGTTGTCATAGCAACGTAATGACGTCATCACGTTTATCAATTTTGTTCGTATTGCTCGGCACCAGGAGATTTTTTCGGAAATCGCTCAAGGGAGCATGTACCTCCTATACCTGCCTCAATGTTGGCAAAGTTTGAACAAATTCTGTGAGAGCGTTATCGAAATTTTTGGGGATGAAGTTTCGAGGGTCATAAATACAGTAAAAAACATACTATTGAGATAATAGGGTAATATCTGAAGAACACGACGCGCTTTGGGGATGCAGTTTCATCTCATAGTAGTTTGATGACATTTAAAATTGTGTATACAAAATTATGGGGATCGCCACGACCGATTGCGAAAAAAACGGATTTGATGAGCGTGCATTCAGGTGCTCTTGTTGTCACTTTTGTAAATAATTTGGTCTACACCTACAAATGTGATAATTATTTGAGTTTAGACTTTTTTCCTGATCTGTTGTTCTACACAAAAATAGCTTTTCGTTTCCTGGAGAAAGAGACCCTCGGCATTGCTGTTTTACAGTCTAATGGCGTAACAAATATTATTACAGTTTTCAAGTCATATCAGCATGTTTCCCGAACATTTTTAGAAAGCAATTGAGCGTTCTGTTTAATGCAAATGAATTTTTTGCTGAGTTGTGCACGTGGACATGAAAGTAAAAAACAATACACGTGAATAATGAGGACACTCCCTTGTAAACACAAAATCTGCGAGAGAAAAGTAGTACATTAGAGCCCCGATTTTATTGTCTTAAATGTTTTCAATGACCTTGAAACTTGCAGGCCATATAAACTGATGACAAACCTCGAGATTGACAAGTTTTAAAAAATTCCATCGAGCGGTTTCCAAATAATTATCACATTTGTAGGTGTAGACCAAATTATTTACAAAAGTGAAAACAAGAGCACCTGAATGCACGCTCATCAAATCCGTTTTTTTCGCAATCGGTCGTGGCGATCCCCATAATTTTGTATACACAATTTTAAATGTCATCAAACTACTATGAGATGAAACTGCATCCCCAAAGCGCGTCGTGTTCTTCAGATATTACCCTATTATCTCAATAGTATGTTTTTTACTGTATTTATGACCCTCGAAACTTCATCCCCAAAAATTTCGATAACGCTCTCACAGAATTTGTTCAAACTTTGCCAACATTGAGGCAGGTATAGGAGGTACATGCTCCCTTGAGCGATTTCCGAAAAAATCTCCTGGTGCCGAGCAATACGAACGAAATTGATAAACGTGATGACGTCATTACGTTGCTATGACAACTCCGATGTCAAAATAACACTGGTTATAACAAATTTTCATCTTTACCTAATTCAGCTGTGGTGATCGTTTTTCGATGGCATTGTTAATGACAGTCTGGTTAGTTCTCAAACTTGAGCGGTGTTGCCCCTAAAAAATCCAGTCGAGCCACCTTAAGGCCAGTCAAATGTACGCCCGTTAACGTATGCAAAATAATGCGACAGTGACAATCTCGTTTACAACCAAACCCTGTTAATTCAATAAGTTTAGGTAGATTCTCGTTCATCGTCACACGAACAGAAAATTGCAACAGTCGCTTAGAAACACCGCAGATTTTGTTCCAGGCTTCTACGATCGACAGTGTGACGTGCGCCTAAAAAATATCCAGGAACTGGGCGCTAAGGAAACAATCTTTGACCTCAGCCATATGCTAAACCAATTTAATGTTCTGTGCGGTCAGACAATGCCAATTAGTCTCGGTATTATAACTGATTATACAAATCAAACATAGAAGCGGGGATAAGATTAAAATTCTTTTAGTTCCTACAGTCAACACATCGGGCTTTGTTTTGCCGAGGAAGCAAACTAAAGGCGATTCATCACAGCTTCGTCCCCAGTCGTCCCCGGCGAGTTGGGCAGTGACGTAACCCGTCAAGCTTGTCGGGAGAATTTGCCAATCGCATAGCGCGAATTGGCCTGGGGACGAGGCTGGATTCATTGAATTAAACGTAACTGAAATTCCAAAATATCTTCTGACAACAATCCCTAAATTATAACTTTGTTACCTTGATATTAGTCATAAATAGATTAATTACAGCGGCATCAACGTTTAAAAGCTAATTAGTCAAACAAACAGGATTAAAGTTACACTTGAAGAAAATTCTAATCGATTTCAATGGAGCATTAAAGCTGACATTACATCCGATGATTTCTTTAATTATTTTATTCCGTGATTCAGTAAGTGATGCTCGCGGAAATTGCAATATAATGCGTGGTGTAGTTCAGTCAAAAATGTTCTAGAAGCTGTAAGAAAGACGTCACTTAATCCTGCATTTCTCTTTAGTATTGGAAGAACAATCTACTGAAATGGGACCCAAAGGATTATGGGGGAGTCAAGGAAATTCACGTGTCTCCTGAAGACATCTGGGTACCGGATACACTCTTATACAACAAGTATGTGATTTTTTTGTTTGTTTTTATTTTTTAATATTTATTTAATATTTTGATTAAGGGTACCCCTTTGTCTTCTGTTCTCGTTACAGTATAGATGAAGAGAAGCGAAGTGGAGGTGGAAAGAGCACATATACCACCAATGTAGCACTGAAATACGATGGCAGCAACACGTGGTTAAACCCAGCCATGTTTAAGAGCATCTGTGGTGTAGATGTCACAAACTTTCCTTTTGATGACCAGGAATGTCTGCTCAAATTTGGCTCTTGGACTAGCGATATATTTAAGATCGACTTGGTCGCGATAAACGACAGTGCACTCAACAGTTATTTTGTGAAAAATGGCGAATGGAAACTGCTGAATATGTACGCGGAGAGAAACGCCCGAAAATATCAGTGTTGCCCACACGAGTTTGTGGACATAACAATACGCGTGCAAATCCGACGGGAATCACTGGATTACATCCTGAAGTTGATTATTCCATGCTCACTGATCTCTTCCATGATATTTTTAGGATTTGTTCTTCCGCCTGAGTCCGGTGAGCGCATTGGATTGAGTATTACAGTTCTTTTGGCCATGACGGTTTTCCAACAGCTCAGCTCCGAACTCATGCCATCGTACGGTTTTCCACTGCTCGGACAGTTCTACTTTGCAATTATGTTAGAAATCGGGGCTTCTCTAGCAGTTACGACGCTTATTTTGAACTTTTATCATCGTAACAGGCGACGAATGCCCAAGACTATGAGAAAAGTGCTTCTCCAATGGCTTGCGCGCTTGCTGTTTCCATGTCAAAAACCGAAAGATTGGAACAATTTTCATCGACGTGCAGCCATACGACGTAAAGTCACAAACATCAGCGACCTGGAAGCTAAGGGGGATCTTTGCAGCTGCGAGTATTCAAAAGAGAAAAATGCGCGGCGTGATCCGCACGTGCACACGTGGGTCATGCAGGAGTCTCGTGCCGAACGCACTCTTTCTCCAAATGACGGCACAAGCGAGAATCACTCATTCTGCAATCTCGTGGTCCCTCCCAAAAACGATTGCAAGCTAAAAAAGAACAAAATTGTCAGCAGCCGAGAAAATAAAACTGCCCGCACTGGAAAGAAGAGGCCTTCGTCAAGGAAACGCTTCAAGAGAGAAGAAATGATGACAGTGGATTTTGGAGACTTGTCTGAAGAGAAGTTGAAGAACCAAAAAGAGTGGATCAAGGCAGCGCGCGTTTTGGACAGACTCTTTTTAATCATCTCTATTATTGTTTCCATCGCCACTCTCCTAACAATCTTCCTGCGAGCTCCGAGATTCCGTCTTTGCTGAAGTGTGCATAATTTCCTTTGCAGCATGTTTTCTCGATTAGATTGCGAAGGAGTGAAGTGATGCGCGAATTTGCGCAAAATCAGTGCGCGAAATGGGATCTCGACCCCTCCTCCCCCCCCCCCCCCCTTTTTTTTAAAAAAAAAATTAGTTTTGTATGGTAGATATTGATCGATGGTGGATTAATTGTAGTTCAACTATTAGGTTACTCCAGCGATACTATTTTTGGCAGTGGTGGCAAGGGTCTGTAAATAGCTAGTTTGACTCTTTCAGCTCGTTTCGTTTTTTTTTTTCAGATTTCCAAGAGAATAAAAGCAGCTAGTGAATTAACACGTACTGAATGATCGCTTTTATTGCAAGTAATATTTTTACTTACACAACTTCATTTACTGTTCTAAAAAAATCTTTATCTCAGTTTTCACGTCTCAAGCGGTATTATAACTTTTCGACAGTTTGAAGTTTACACAATATCATGTTACACAATACGATTTTTTATTTGGAAGGTAACACCATAGTGACACAACTTGAGAAGATAAACGGTAATATGCTGAAGCTGACAGGCCAAACTTTGCAGAAAAAATAATTCTACAGTCTGTTTAACTACAGTGTAGTCTTCTGACTCAGCTCACAATTATTCATCAAAATTTGCATACCACCCCATACGCCTGTGTATAGTGCCTCCCTTCCACTCAAGAAAGGCTTTGAGTAGAGAAAATCCCGGTGAACTATCTACAGAATGGTATGACAATGTAAGTCTGTTTTCTATGAATCTGGAGTAACCATGTCCCTGGCTACTTGGAAGGCTGCTATCAGTGAGCTAAGTTGAATCTTCTCGGATGTTCCAGCAGCTAGGCGGTATCTGAAAACAACAAAATGAGACACATTATTGATTACGATGATGATGATTGTGATGGTCATGATGACGATGACGAGATGGAGGAGGAGAAGAAGCAGAAGCAGTAATAAGAGAACATGCCACACAATAATTAAGCACAAGACTTGCATGTACTATCAGAGTTCTACATTATCATAATTATTGACTGCCAAAAACCAAAGTATCTCATAATAATGGGTATCAACTTTTCCTTTAACTTACTCGACGTCTGCCATCTTTTCCAACAAGAGAATTCTGATTTTCTGTGGAAAGTTTACTGCAACAGACAAAAGACGAAATTTTCACTTAGGATGCAGTTGAAAGTAGCAAGAGTACATCTTACTTGTGAGCCGTTTGTACATATTTTTCTTTTCTTTCAAAACTGAGCTATGCAATCATGAAGTTAGGTTTAGGGCGCGTTCGTTTGGGAATATTCTGGAATATATTCCGGCTATTCTAACCCTAACCCTGCAAGAACTGTGGGTATATTGGGAGAAGCAACTAACATGTAATTTTGCATATAGTCAGTTTTGCAAAAAAATAGAGAATGCTTGCAGTCAGTTGTGAAGGCAAGTAAAAACATTTATTTGCTGACCTCTGTGAACGTACAAGTGCACTTCAGTGAGAATGTCTTGAAGTGCAAGTCCTTTCAAAGTTTTAATCTTCATTATATCTGTTAGTAGGTTAAGAATAAATATTATGTAGTTTCTTTATGTGGTGCATTAAAACAATGACCAATTTTTTTCAAGTTTGTCATTTGTAAAGGTTTTTCGGTCCTGGATAACCTTTCTTGTTTATTTTACAGTTTATTCTTTGGTGTTTTTATTCCTTAGAAGAACACTATTTTTAGGTTTCTTTAATATTTTTAAAGTAACTTTGTAAATCAGAAATAATTGCAGGATTCATACACTATTCTCACTAGGGAAAACACGCACCAAAGCGAAAATTAACCGCCATGCACTACCTTAAATTCCCGGCATGACACAGTGGACTACTCTACATTCCCACATACCTCATCCCTGCATTTAAGGGCAGCGTGCGTGTTAATTCAGCCAGTTCCAGTAAAGTTTAGATCTCGTCCTTGCTAGGAGATTTCGCCCAACCCTCCTCATCGCAGCGATGAACATATTCATGGTCTACCTACTCGCAAAGCCCCGGGCCGATTCTCCCATATCTTAGTGCATCTAGGTGCATTTGGCTTTGTGCGTGGGTGGACCTGGTGAGACTATATTACCCGGTACTTTTTAAAGAAAAAAAGACAATTACTTTTTAAGGACTTTGAAGAATCACGTTTTTAAAGTTCAAGGACGTCTTTTTAAAAGAGTTGGTATCAAACCAAGGAAAACATTTTGATGGCACTTTGCCCATTGCTGGCTCTGACATTCACCAATGGATTCATCTACCATTGAATTTCACAAAAAAACTGAAAAAAGGTTATTTTGATCAAGCTTCCAGTTCTCTAAAGCTTTGCTTTTTTCTTACATAGTCTCGATGTTTCTCGCCTTTCATGTGATTCACAAATTAAGCCTACTGAATTAGAAGGGTTCTGGAAGTCACTTTGTATAGTTGACTTAAACTCGTGTTTTTCCGACCGTTTGATTTAGAGCTTTAAACTTTCAAGCTGTCATTCAGTGGAAATTCAAGGACTTTCAAGGACTAAAATTCATCTTAGCAAAATTCAAGTATTTCCAATGCCTTGAAGCAGGACCCCTGAAATTCAAGGGTCTTCAAGATGCACATGAACTCTAAGAAAATGACTAAAGATATTGTGACATTGCTCCTTAAATCTAAGGGTGGACCAAAAAATTATATTATAGTAAGAAAAGGATACTGTTGTAAGCAGTGCTGAAATCCTCATTAAGCATCCACTCCACTATGTTTGCAATATCTGACCTTAGAGGCTGTCCTGTACATGTATAAACATTCACTTCATTGACAGTCTCAAATGCCATGGATGTGCTCTGAAAACAAATCAATAAAGTAAGTAAGTTTAATACTGCTAAAGAGCTTTCAGCAATTAAATTTTTTAAAGAGCTACTGACCTGGAGAATATTTAAAGCTTTTCGCATGTCGCCATTTGCCAGCCTGACCAGGCTTTTCATTCCGTCATCGGAAACTTGAACTCTGAAAACAAACCCCAAAGTATACAATGTGCATGTATGGTAACACCTAAATAGGGGCAAGGTAAAGTGGTCTAGTGCATGTGGTTGTACTGGTGTGCCGCTGTTCCACAGCTAGACTCGCTGACTTTGAGAAAATCTATTCCTTAGCATCAGAGGTGCAGGATTAAGCTCTGCATGACTGTTCATGTACTTTTACATGATAAATGACAGAATTCTCATGTTCTTTTCTTGTCAAGAGCTATGGTTGATGAAAGGGAGACCATGAAAATGATGTCACCGGTAATGCAACGAAAGAAAAATTTTAGAAACCTGTAGAAATAATTGTCATGGCATTCCAGCAAGTTGTGAAATATCAACTGGAACATTTGGAGCAAACTTTTCCACACATTTGATGGCTTAAAGTGGTAAAACTGTGATTTTACAAGCTGTCCGACACGTGTACCTCATTTCAAACAGTTGGTTTTCAATTTAATTTGCAGTAAATTTTTTAATGATTATTTTTTTTGTGAAAATTCTTGTAAAACTTCAGTTTACATATTTAACAATTTACATGAAAAAGAAAAGGGATATCTACTGTAAAAAAGGGATGTTCATTTGAGAACAGTTGTTTGGAAGTGCAATGTTGTAATATGTATCTGTCAAGATGTCGCTTGAAGTAGACCAGTCATGGTGGATGTAGCGTGGTTGAGTGGTAACAGCGCTAGCGCCAGACTTGAAATCCAGCGGTCCCAGGTTCAAGTCCTGGTCTGACCACTATCTGGAATTGTTCTTCATTTTCGCAAGTTCAACTCCTCGGTCACACTTGTAAATAGCCAACTGGTCTGCCTCCTGCCAGTTGGGATTTTTAACCATGTAATATGTTTATTTATTATATTATGTTCTTTAGCATTTGTTTCATATACATGTACACAGCCCCACAAGCTTCTAGCTTTAAACTCAAACTGTGTATAAATAAAGTTGCTTTACCTTTTTAATATGGCCACCCCATTAATACAGCCAAATTTCCATGGCCCTTCATTGGCCCGTATTAATGGGGTTCCAATGTACATATTATTAAACGAAGTTCGTAGAGAAGTTTTGTATAACTTGTACATTACATATTCTTCCCTATCCAAAATGCATTTCACACAAACAAAAGAAGAAACTCACCCCTCAGTCTTAATAACATGTTCCAGCCTACTCGTCATCTGTTCATCATCAAGAGGTCCAAATCTAAACCTTGTACATCGTGACTGGAGAGCAGGAATAATCTTGGTCAGGTAATTGCCAATCAAACAGAACCTTGTGTTCTCTGTAAATTTCTCCATTACTGCAAGGAAAGATAAGAGTGTTATTATTTGCATGTCAGCAGCAAAATGATATAGAAGTTAACATGGGCGATCATGAGTTAAATTTACAGGGGATTCAGGTTGAGCGTTTAACAGTCTCAGTTGTCGCGTTCGTTGTCACAGTTCAATTGATTGCATTGCAAGGTAAAATGACAGATGTTGCTAGGCGGGAATGCCAACGTTCTGCCTGGGAAAACCACAACGTGCTTTTTCCTAGACAGAACGTTGTAATCCCCGCCTAGCAATGTCTGTCATTTTGCCTTGCAATGCAATCTATTCAACCGTGACAACGAATGTGACAACTGAGGCCATTAAATGCTCAACCTGAATCCGTTAAATGCTCAACCTAAATGCTCAACCTGAATCCACTGTAAACATACATGTACCTCTTCTAAGGGCATTCTGTGCATCTTGTGTCATAGCATCTGCTTCGTCCAATATCACAAGCTTAAACCCAGACCTGCAAAGACCAATGAAACATTGATTAATGTTTGTTAAGGCATGGAAGAAAATCTTTTTTATGTACTCAGTAACAAACATACTATGTCCATCTGGAAATGCCTAATATCTTTGCCCAAAAAAACCACATGACTCACTTAAAAATTGTCCTTGTACTTGCAAAGCTTAGAATGGCTCCACGGACAATGCCAATACCTCGATCATCTGATGCATTCAACTGCAAAGGTGTGATTAGACAGCAGTGTTACTATCAAACTCAGAAAACCATGAACACCTGAAATATTTCAGGAATGTCGATTGTCTAGTGCCCAATCAAAATAAAGTTCAGGACACGCAAGCAAACCTCAAAACCACAAACTAATAACCGTTGCTGTTTGCGGTTTAGTTTTCTCACGCCTGATTGGCTTTTTCCTTGCAACACAATAACATTCCATTAATATTTCTGGTGTTCACGGTTTTCTGAGTTTCACAGTAAGCACCATTAAACATTTAAGACGGTTTCCGCTCAACTATCGAGCAATAAAGGCAAAAATAAAGATACCAAAAAAACTTGAAGCATGTTAACTGTTTGAATACATTTAAGAAGAACTTATCTAAACTTTAGCTCTCAAGCTGACCACGCAGGAGAAAAATGAATTTGAAGTTATCCATATTTTAGTCAGAACGGACATTTCACATCAGTTCAGAAGAAAACACCATGCATTTTGAGCATTTTTACAAGGTTTGACCTTAAATTTCTCAAGAATGCTTTAGAATTTAACCGCGGGGTCACTTATAGAAATGAATTACAGTGAGATGGTTCAAATAGTATACAAAACGTTACCGTTCTTTGAGTAGATTTTTGGTAAATAATTTTTGCACTTATTGCTTGAACTTTCAGCGGAAACCGTCTTAAGTTTCTCCCAGGGCCTACAGGACACTTGATTTAATAACTCTCCCACCTCAAGCACCATGGAGTTGAACTCCCTTCCAGAGTAGATCTGTTTAGCAACAGCTAGTATGGTGGAAGTCTTTCCAGTACCAGGTGGACCATAGAACAACAGATGAGGCAAGCGATCTTCCTCAATGAACCTTTTAACTGTTAAAAAATAACAATGGAAATGTTAACCTCTTATTGACCAAGTGTGAGGGCCCATGCATCAGGGCTCGACACTAACGGTAGCCAACTAGCCACAGACTAGTAGAAATTCAGTTTCGGCTAGTAGGTTTTCAATTTCCACTAGCCACTTTGGCTAGTAAACAAAATGAAATTGGCCGAACTAGTTTCTGTCATTCACAAAGAAGCCATACGCACACACTTTTCTCAGAATTTCTTGTTGACATATCATGTTACTGGGCACGTGCTGTTCAGCACGTATGCAAATTTAAGACTGTTTAATTTTCATTGCGGGGCATTTGACAAACAAGACAGCATTTTCTGAAAGCACACATCGATGTTCTTTTTTGTTTCGAAATTAGTAGAACAAAACACAAGCTTCTCCTGATTAAATCATGCGCAAAATCTTGCCACTACAAAAATAATTAGAGAAAGATCTCTATCCTTCCAAATTTAAATCAGCCGTTTTTAGCATTCGAATTTCGCCAACAACAGTTTGCAGTATTGTTCAGATAGTTGTTTTGCTTTTGAAACGTTTCTACCCCCGTGCCTGTTTGTAAAGAGTGTTTACAATGACATCTTGGTGTCTCAATATTTTTCCAAAGAAGTCTCACAGAAAAACAGAGTCCTGAAAGTCTTTACGGGAAAATCTCTGGATTTTCCTTTGTGAGCTGTCGGCCTGAGAGATTTGATGTAAGGAAAACACAAGGCAATTGCAATTCATTGAGATGATAAATTCGTTCGCTGTGTTTAAACCAGTCAAGCGTGACATAAGCTGTGCCGACTGTGATTATTAATCCATCGCATTGTTAAATTATTTAACCATTAATTTCATACGAAAAAGGAAAACCATCTGGCATATCTAAACCTTTTGCAGCTAAATTTATATCTCTCGAATTTTAGTCTCAAGTAGTTTAATCAGGTGGCGTCTCACAAAATGTTGTCAATGTCACTGTTCCGCATATTCACCTTGAGTAACGCAATATTCAGTAACGCAATAATAAAGACAACAACAACAAGATGGCGTAATAGGGGGAACACAGCTCTGTGGCAGGTAGTTCGTGACTTCGGGCTGTGCGCGGAAAAATAAAAGCCTCACTTATCTCCCCACAAACTTGGGGATTAGGATAAGAGTATTGGCAGAGCCTTACTTATCTCCCCAGCGCTGCACGGGCTGGATCGGACAAGATTCAGGCAAAGGTATAGAGTTGCAAGGCAAAATAATGCCAAAAGCTTGGGGGAAGTCGCTACGCAGACTTAACCAAACCACAAAGTGTGACCCATATTTATTTAAAGCTTAAAGCCCTTCTCCAAAGGGAGGGAGGGTGGGAAAAAATATGAATACAGCTCGAGTGTTCGTGCAAGGACTGCTAGAATAATGAACTTGGATAGCAATCAGCTGCTTTTAAAGGCAAGACAATGTCTGTAAACACTACCAATAGGTGAGCTTGTACTATGAACTACTTAGACATTGCATGTTGAACTACCAGCTATGAATGAGAGCTTTTGATACTTTAACCAATCCCAGAAGTGCTTACATTGCTACTTTGGTTGTACGTGCTACATAAGATAAAATTCTAGACATGAAAGACAACTGTTCTGCGTCCTATGACTAGAAAGCATTCACTATTCATTATTACAGGAAAACAACATTGCACGCAAGCACCCCTGCGGCGTCACGCTCCATTAACTGCATTTTACTTATGTTTGTAAATGCTTGCTTGTTAAATTATTGGAACTAGTTTAAAGATGCATTTGGATAATAGCAATCTCTGAACCTAATAATGGTTGAAGTAAAATGTAATTACCCACATTATGTTTTAAAGAGTGTCGCTTGCATTTTGCTTTCAAGTCTTGCTAATAATTCTGCTGTTATTGGACGTACCAGACATCACCGCTTGGCTAGTAAAATTTTTTTTTTGCCTAGTAACATCTAAGTTGTCACTAGCCACCAGGCTAGTAAGTTGAAAAATTAGTGTCGAGCCCTGTGCATACTGGGGAATGTTGGCCTAAGGTTGTGGCAGTACAAAAATGACCAAGGGACAATATTCCCCAGTCCAGCTCAAGCAAGCTAGACTAGTAAGTAGTTTATTATATGGCACTTGTTTTAGCTGCAAATTTTGAATTTGCCGGCTTTTGAAAACAAAAAATACAAGGTTTTATGGCCAGTTCCATGAAAATAGTATGTACGGCAAGATCCCGACCAAGAAAGAACCAATCACAATGCCCAGATCCAGGAAAATCAAAAAATGGTTCAAGTGAGCAGGAGGTTAGAGCTATCAAGGGTTTGAGTCATTGCCATTCGACTGTATAATTTTTATATGCAATACATGCACATTCAGTGGGAGTTTGGAGAAATACAGTGTTAATTTGTGGTGCATTTTACCATTTCAATTATGTAGAAAAGATTCAAACTGTCAAACAGAGAACAATTTAATTTCGTTAGGCAAGGAATAGCACTGACTGTTTGGAAAGGACTGATACCAAGAATAGATTTTAGCTAAGTGTTCCAGTACAGTCTGGGTTGTTGTTGTAAAGCAACATTGCAAACATGCCTATTTGACATCCAGGTGTACACTGGCAGTGGCAGATGTATGGGAGAGGCCAGGGAGGGTGGATAAATGCATGTAGGGAGATAAGTAAAATATTGCTTTACTTTTCATGCATATATGACAACCTACTGTTAAAGAGGAAAGCTTACTTGTTGTGATAATATCTCGGTGGGAGATCAGATCCTCTAAACTCAACATTGCAAACATGCCTATTTGACATCCAGGTGTACACTGGCAGTGGCAGATGTATGGGAGAGGCCAGGGAGGGTGGATAAATGCATGTAGGGAGATAAGTAAAATATTGCTTTACTTTTCATGCATATATGACAAACTACTGTTAAAGAGGAAAGCTTACTTGTTGTGATAATATCTCGGTGGGAGATCAGATCCTCTAAACTCTTAGGTCTGTATTTTTCAACCCTGAAGAGAAATTTGAAGTTACATGTATCAGACGTATGAACGTTCTTCTAGTTGAAATGTTATCACTTTGAATGCATGTGTAATTTTAACAATAGAAAATATCCATAGCCCCCACAGAAGGCTTTTTGTTTTGCATCTCCCACCCCCCAGGAATTTTCACCATTATAAAACATGGACTGGTCTACCCCCTCCAGATGGAGTAATTCCATTTCCCGAGTCAACTCCGAGCCCGAGTCACATCCGAGTCCGAGTCAGACCGAGCCACTGGTCAGCAGTATACCTTTCAAACTCCAGACGACCTCCAGACCATGAGGTAAGATGGCGAGTGGCAAGTGCAGACATTTGAGTTGGATTTCGAGTTGGATTTTTGGCCTGGATTTTCCGGTTTGCTTTCGGTTTGATCTATTCCGGTTCGCTTGCGGTTAGTGGCACTCCTGTATGCTTGCGGTTAGTTCAACTCCGGTTCCCTTGCGGCTAGTTCCACTCCTGTTTGCTTGCGGTTAACTTTCATTTGTTGGTTAGGGAAACACTAAAGACTATCGTACACATATTTATGCTTACAGCAAACTTTATATTTTCGGAAATGAACAAACCACTGACCAGTGACTCGGCCACTTGACTCGGACTTGGATTTGACTCGGACTTGGAGTTGACTCGGTCAACCGGTGAACTCCCTCCGGATGTCACTATCTCACACAAATTTCTGGCTCGATTGTGTTCAATTACCGAACTTAATCGAACCCAATTGTTAACTTCGATTGGGTTCGATAAACGCCAGGATACAGGTAAACGTTCTTGAAAATGGGCAGTGCATTGAAAAGGATCATTCCTCATGGAATTGGTAGGGAAATCTCTTTCTCTTTAGCTACTAGACTGAGTGAACAGTACCGAGTAAACTTACCATGGAAGATTCCGTTTTTGCTCGGAAACGACCATTTTTAAGCGAGAGTCCTTCGCTTTGTTCTCCCCTAACGTAAAACGGTCCAAGTCTAAGGGCAACTTTTTACGAGTCGTCGATTTTTGATGATCTCCAGGCCACTATTTAATCGAACTTCGTTTTGCGTTCGACCACATGAACTCAGTCCGCCATCTTGTTTAATTTCCCGCCAAACTACCATAACGCATACCAAATATAACGTGGACCGCTGACATCTTTCACTGACGTTACCAGTAAGTCACAGGGAACCCATAGATTTTGCACTCTATTAAAACAAAAGACATATGATCCTTATATTACGAAAGTAACCCTCTTAAAACAGGGATACCCAACCGGGTCATTTCTGTGGAATAACTGTTCGGAAAGCCTCCGGATGTCACTATGAACTTCCGCTAAAATGTTTCGTCTGGGTGCGGGAAAACGCCAGCTGAGAACCTACCTGTCAACCACAGCTCGCAAATTCGGATAACAAGCATTCCTTCCTTACAAGTAAATGTTTTTATTATCCAACACTGCTTCGTAGAGTACAAATAACGCACGAAACGAGTACAAATTTCACACGATATTTGTGCTCGTCTCATTCCCCCGACCGCGCGAAAGGTTAAAAACCTTGGTACCGTAATGATTCGATTTAGCGCCCCCCTCCGAATAAGCGCCCCCACTCAAATGTGTTTTTGTAAATAAGCGCCCCTATTCCAATAAGCGCCCACATTCTAATAAGCGCCCCCATTCTTACAGTTTTAGTTATTGTTAGGTACCGTAGATAAACTCATGAACATTCACCGTACCGTAAATGTATATATCTACTGCGCGCTAAAATGAAGAATTCTTTTAAAAGTAACTGAACTTTCAACAATTTGTTACTGTTACAGTTTCTGTTATGGGATAGTTTTGTTTTGAACATTTGGTTGTTTCTCAAAAAATTAAATAAGCGCCTTGTCCCGAATAAGCGCCCTGTCTCGAATAAGCACCCTCCCTTGAGGTGCCAAAAGTAAATAAGCGCCCCGGGCGCTAAATCGAATCATTACGGTAAGTCAGAATTTTGGGGAAACGAAAACGTTGAATAATAAATCTCTTATTAGACATTTTAGTGTGTAGTATCGCTGTAAATTTTTACTCATCATTTGTATTTTGACGTGCCCTTCGGGCTCGCCAAAATACTGCATGACTTGCATGACTCGTAAAGATATACAGCGATACTACACAATAAAATGTCTAATAAGATATATTTACTCAGCTAAAATATCCTCGAATAATGGGGCAGGAGCATATTATCTGCGTACTAGCCGTGATATATTACAATTCCTGAGTCTTGATTGGCTCTATTGGTTCACAGGCCATGTTATCCGAGCTCATATACCAGGGATAAAAACTATGGCAGGTGTACCCATCAGCGAGAACAGCCGAGGAGCTCAAATATTGCAATTGTTTGGTAGCCTGCGTCACAGAAGTAAATCAAACCCCGGTTTAGTTTGGTCTGCGGCGCAGGCTATTATTTGGATGTTTTTACTAAAACAATTACTCCCATCGCGCTTGTTGAATGTATGGGGCAGTTTTAGCCAACTCGGCGCTACCTCGTTTGCTATCTATCATCTCATATCCTGCGCGTCCTCGAAGAATAACCGTTAAAAATCATTTGCGCCCCAAAAGGGATGATTATACGAGAAGGGGCGATTATTTCAAATGTTGCTCGCTGGAAGGCGAGAAGTAAGTATTTTATTATACCATTTAGTCCAAACAATTACTGACATGACTTTCAGTGAACACATCATGTCTTTTTGTCCTTAGATTTCTTTTGACTTTGGCGTCAAGGCTAGAGGACCCTAGAGTCATTTCTATTTCAGTTGCAAATTTCTTCCTTGTCGATCCTTGACAGGAAGGAGGTAAAAGGAAGGGGGCGATGATTAAAAATATTTGCAAAAATGGGGCGGACGATTATTCCAATCAAGGGATGGCTACTATTCAAGGAAATGCAGTCAGTTTACACACATGAAGGTCCTACAAAGGATATATATCATTTATGAGCATTTGTAGCTTGTTTATTTTTTCTTATTTTACCGTGTATGACGTCGTTTACGTATGTTCAGAGCCCTGATTTAAACCCACATTAATTTTTCAGTTTAAGTTTCTCGTTTTTTACAATGTTCAGTTAACTTAAATGATAATATATTCAAAATTCTTTGTTTTAAAATAACTCAAGTATGATACAGTTCTAACAAAGCATTTCATTTATATCTCGCTCAGTTCAAACTCTTGACTAGAATATTAAGAGAAGATTGGCATTTGTTGCAGCGAGATAGTATATGACAACAGAAAATGTTTGTTATCTAGCGTGGAATTGTACAAGATCAGGGTGTAGGCTAGGAAAAACAACAGTTTTAAAATAGTTTCCTAATTCTTTACTTTGTTATTGCTTCGAAATAAAGTAAAAATATTTAAGTAAAAAAAAGCTTGTCAAAAAAGTGTTTTTGCTGTGTTGTCACTGCATGTAAATGAAGGTGCGTAATTTCCTTATATAAGCAAAATTACATTTTCGATCAGCTCGGCAACCAATACACTACGCTGAGTCAGAGAGAGGCTGTTATATGTGCAGCAAGCATTGTAACTGAGGAGGTAAATCCGTTAACTGAGTCAAATCCGATCCCGAATCACTGTTCCCGTACTTCCGTTAGCCTTAACTGATCACAGCGGTTTGCCTAAATATCGCTATGGTTAACTTGAATAGTCCTACAGCGCTGACTCAGTCGGTTGCCTGTTAAGTAATCGTAAGGGCAACACGATATATTCAACGTGGACTTGACTTGAGCTCGGATGTGATTCGGCTAACTCTGACATAAACTTGCAAATGTAGGACAAATTTGTTCGCATATCGAACGAGATGTCGAAAAATGATATAGTACAAACGCATATGTAACTTTTGAATGCATTTTCTATAATCAAAGCATATTTCTATTCTCCTTCTTTTAAAAATGTCGTGATATTAACTAATTTTCGTACTCAATGTCAGAGATTCTGCGTTTTGGCGACGCATCCGCCCTGAACGAAAAGAGGTCAAAAGACAAAAGTGCAGTTCCCATGGAAACTACTGCTGTCAAAGTCTTAAATTTATAAAATCCTCAAGCAAAAAATTAACTATTATTTGTTTAACAAATATCCTGCGAAATCGCACGGAATATCGCCTGATAGTTAGCCGACGAGGCTAAGTTGGCTAAAATCTGACGACTAAGATTGAGCAGGATAATTGTTTTACTATTCAACAAATTGCCAACGAAATGGATTTTGCAGCGAGGAAAACTGACGTGTTTGTGCAGCGCTCTGCAAGATTTCAGACGCATCTTGGCAACCTACATATATTGCAGGATATTTGTTATTTACGGATGACGGATAACAAGGATGTCCTGACCATATATGGGCATCGCGCGAATTTGATGAACAAAAGAATTTAATAACCATAATCTATGTACAATTCTTTCGTCTGTTCTTTAGATTTTCGCTGTACTTTTGCAGTTACGTCGTGCATAAGTGACTTTGCAAACTCGTTCAAAGTTTCAGGTGACGCCAGGTTCTTGCGTTTCACCACAGTGCAACTGAGAAAGGCCGTCAGTGAAACCTGGGTGCTTTCAGAAACAAGGCCAAGAGGGTGGTAACACCAATCAAAACTGACACGATCAGAAACAGTCTGTCCAACACGCGTGCCGCCTTAATCCACTCCTTTTGATTCTTCACCTTCTCTGGAGAAGGCTTTTCTTCTCCAGTATTTTGAAAGAGGTCGAGCACGACTGACGACGAAATGTCGACGGACGAGCTCTGTTTGGTGGGGCTCTGGTGTCGAGTGCAGCTATCATTCCTCGAGGTCTTTCGTCGGGACTTGTTTCTATGGTTGGAGAAGTTCGTTTTTCTGTTGTGACGAGTATACTTGCGACCGTTATAGCTCAATACGCCGTTGGCTGATAAACCAAAGTCATTTATGTTTTGTAAGGGGATCCACGGATCGGAATAAGTGGACGAAATCTTTGATTCATTGTTTGCAGAAAGCGAATCAGCAAGCGATAGCGAGGCTTTCTCGCTCTCAGAACCCTGATCATGATCTACTCGACAGTTTGAATTTCTCTTGTATGCCGCGTTCGAGGCTTCGATGTTTGCGGAAGCCATCCTCCAGTCTTTGGCATTTCTATGAGGGAAGACCACGCGAGCAAGCCATTTCAAGATTAGAACTCTTAGAAGTTTAGGCATCCGTCGACTGTTACGGTGATAAAAGTTTAGTATAAGAGTGGTGACAACTAGTGAGGCACCAATCTCGATCATACACGCGAAATAATACTGTCCGAGAAGGGGAAAACCGTACGATGGCATGAGCTCGGAGCTAAGTTGTTGAAAAACCGTCATGGCCAAAAGAACTGTAATACTCAATCCAATGCGCTCACCGGACTCAGGCGGAAGAACAAATCCTAAAAATATCATGGAAGAGATCAGTGAGCATGGAATAATGAGTTTAAGAATGAAATCCAGTGATTCACGCTGTAGCAGTATCTGAACGGTGACGTCTACGAACTCCTGTGGGCAGCACTGATATTTCAATTTGTTTCGTTGCGATTTCAGAACCGTCAACTTCCATTCTCCATTCTTGACGTAGTTCTTGTTCAACATATCGCCGCCGTGCCCATAAAGATCCACTTTTGACCTGTCGAAAGACCACGAGCCGAACTTGAGGATGCACTCTTGCTCATCGAATGGAAAATACGTCACATCTACTTTGCAGATGCTTTTGAAGATGGCGGGGTTCAACCACGTATTGTTCCCGTCGTATTGCATGGCAACGTTAGTTTTGTACGAAAATCTTCCACCACCAAAACGGTCTTCATCGTCAACACTAACAAGATAGAAAAATATAGCACTATATGAAAATGATGTTAAGAAAATCGAATCTATTACATCAGTAAGCTTTATTTTGAAAATTGGGAAAAATGATCGAGAGTGAAATTTCTCCTGCTGTTTAAAATATTATTATTATTATTATTATTTTCCCGTCCGGAAAAATGTGGGGTTGAGCGAGTTGAGATGTGGTATGACCACGTTCCGGATAGTGTGCTTGAAAATGACGACTACAAACTTCTATGGGACTTCAGTTTGCCAACAGACAATAACAATTATAATAATAATGACAAGAAGAAGAAGAGGAAGAAGAAGACTGAAGAAGAAAATAAAAGAAAAAGAAGAAGAGAAAAAAAATATAGAAGTGGAGGTTACTGTTTCCTTAAAGTATATGCCGTATACTTTAAGAAACGCAAACACTTACGCGTTTTAAAACGTTACTTTCTTATTCAAAAGATAAATTAGAGAGCTAGTAAACTGATTTGAAAAAGAAAGAAAAAACATGATGATGCAGTATCAAAAAGTAAACTGCAGGCCTCAGTTTAGTAGTTAGACCGATACCCATTAGCTCTTTACTAAAACACTAGAAGACGACAATACTAAACAGTAAAACCAAAAGGAAATGCCTGAGAAATACTAAACAGTCTTCAAGGTCAATATAAATAGGAGTAAATAGGAACTTACTTGTTGTACAATAGAATATCAGGAACCCAGATATCTGAGGGCTGTACGTGAATCTCCTTGATGCCGTTGTACTTTTCAGGATCCCATGTTAGGTGAGGGTTATTCCAGTACTGTTAACAAAAAAAAACCAGGAGAAACGTTAATTTAAAATACATATGTGTGATTGTTATGTTTCATCGTGTAGAATAGAATACTTCGTCCGCGAGAGACAGTGAATAATGAACGCTCAACAGACCTTTTCAGGAGAAAGAAATTATACGTTTACTTTGGTAGGATAGTTAAGTTCCAAACTGATCAGCGGCTGTGATAATAGGCCGTTTTCGTATTCTCGGTATCGAACTGGAACTAGCTTGCAATTGAGGCTAATGCAGGTAAATCTTTTCTAATGGAAATAAGACGAAGCTGTTTTTAATGATATTCCCACGCATTAACCTCCATTGCATGCTAGTTCCAGTTCAAAACCGAGAGTACGAAACTGGCCTATTGAGAAGCGCGATAAATTAAGTATGAAAGCAAAGAATAGTTAATCTACCTGGTTGACCCAGGCATATGTCTTGATAAACTGGTCTTTTGCGCTCTGTGGAAAAAAATATAAAAAAACATATACATTGTTGAACAACTTGTGCTCCACGCTCACACTTCAAGCTTTCCCATAAAAAGGTGTTTTGAGAATACCGTAAAATTCCGGTTATAAGCCCCCCCCCGCTTATAAGCCCCCCCCTGGTTATATGGAAACAAAAAAAAAATACATCCGGTTATAAGCCCCCCTCTGCTGGATGACAGTGCTGAACAGGGCTAAACGTTGCTTTATTATGACTTTTTAACTTAAAAACATATTTCAATCAATACTGCCGTGCCCCCCCCCCCCCCTGGATATAAGCCCCTCCATTTATAAGCCCACCCAAAACCCCTTACGAAGTTGTATAAGCCCAGGGCTTATAACCGGAATTTTATGGTATCTCAATCGTGCATTAATTTTTGT
This sequence comes from Meandrina meandrites, assembly GCA_963693305.1. NCBI lineage: Eukaryota > Metazoa > Cnidaria > Anthozoa > Scleractinia > Meandrinidae > Meandrina > Meandrina meandrites. The sequence goes on from OY855913.1 coordinate 10,594,795, forward strand.
ACTTGTTGATAACTGTGAAATCTCACTGCCTGGTTAAACTAACTTGTTGCTCCCGATAGATCTACATTTTATATTACGGCGAAGGTTCAGTCCCAATCACTTAGAAAAGAAAACTATTATGCTAATTATTTCGGAAACAGATTAGAATGACCAAAATCTTTTCGTACAGTTCATTTCTTCAATTTAAAGTAATTAAAATAAAGTAATCATTCCCGAAACAGACTGGTTTTATATCAGGAATTAGTTACTAAACATGCAATTAGGGTCAATTAGATACTATTCACACTAATTCCAAGCACTTATTGTAAGAGGTTATTGATGATGATGATGATGATGACGATGACGATGATGATGATGATGATGATGACGACCATGATGACGATGACAGTGATGATGATGATGATGATGATGATGATAACAATGATGATAATGATGATACTGATGAGGTTTGTTTCACGGTTTCAGTAAAATCACTCTATCAACATTAATTCAGCATTATAAAAACTGGTATGACCAGAAGTTCATAACTAGAAGTCTACATCTGGGGTTGGGGCGCGTGCTATGTCTTTCGCGTGTACGCTATTTTTAGAAACTGATGTCTCGCGAGAAAATGACGTAACCCACTATTTCGACACGATTGGAGTTCTAAGTTGCGGCCGAATATTTTGGAAAGTGGCAGGTGAAATAAATCAAATCACATCAAAACACTTGACAGGCCATTCTCTTTAATTCTCACATTTCGACAGAAGTAGTATCGTAGATAGTGATTTCAAACGTCTGTTCAGTGGCATTTGAAGGCGAGTGAAAAAGCAACCCGTCGCCGGGTTTCCGTAGACAAACTCACAAAACAAACAGGTCGACTTTTTATAATTTACGAGAGAATTTATGAACAGAAGTTCCCCAAACTTTTAGTAGTTAAGTGTGTCTTTATTTTGTACAGCATATCCTCGTGTTAAAATACTGAACAACATACACAACACAATAGCTGCACACTGCGAAGTGCCCGAGAAGCACAACTTGAATTAAACTTTTGACGGATGTGAATGAAATCATCATTGTTCGATGAATTAAACTCGTATTTCTATTCATATTAAAACAAGTACATTACCTTAGTCAGTCTTTTGTTTTCATGCCGTCCTTATAATTCCAAAAACATGCGAAACTCGCCAAACTTGTCGTTTTCTCTGAATGTTGTTCTCAAACGAATCAAACTTCATTCTGTTCATTCCGCGCTCGATGTTGAGCGTTTCAGGGACCACGGTTTTGTTTTTCAAAATAGCAACGAACCTGTGCCAAAATGCACTTGCTCTCTTAATGCCTGTCTTCATCTTGAGAGTACCATTAATCTTTAGTGTCTTCGCATTTTGAATTTGACTCCGAATTAGTCTATCTTCGTATTCTGACTCCAAAACACTGAGGTCCTCTCGCTTATTTGGATGCTCCGAATTTTTACAACTTCGATGCTATCGTCATCGATGAAAGATGGCCTGATGATTCTTGTCCAGACGATTTAATCCTCACAAAACGGAAATTACGATGACCAACAAACAGAAATTTCGTAATGCCGTTCGCTCGAGTTCACTCGTCCTCTGCAGTTCTGCTTTTCTTCAAAAATTTGTTCAACCAATCAAAGGCGCGAATTAAAAAATACTTCAATGTGATTGGCTACTTGTTCGCGGCAAAGCTGTTCTAAAAATAGCCTACACGCGAGGAGCGCGAGGTACACGCGAAAGACATATCTCAAAGCCTATTACCAGAGATGTAGACTTCTAGTTATGGACTTCTGGTATGACTTACCACATCGATAATGCGAATGAGCTGGAAATCAAAAACCACCTTAACAGGTTTAGACTCGTTAATAACCGGATGGACGTATTTGTTGTAGTTTTTAAATAGTTCGTTATAGAGTCTTGTCTCGGTCGTTTCCACTGCTGCTTCTGAAGAGCGGAGAACTGGGAAAAGACAGAAAAAGAAGCTATATGGCTATATAGCGCTTCCGCATTACGGAAACACACGTAAGTCAAACTGACAGGAAACGAATCGCTCGAAGTCGCTCGATATAAGATTCACACTCCAATATAATACAAATCAAAGTGCGCTTCAAGGTTCAGCTAGCCTACCAAGCCTCGCTTTCATGTGTTCGAAACCAGGCCGTTCCGCGCGGCCGCCATTTATGAATACGGTGTATCACCAATACAACCCACTCGTCTTTTAAAATACGCGCAACTTTCACTGATTGCCTACTCAGCCTTTCGCCTTCGGGACAAAAGCCCTGGTGGGAAATAGCATGGTTTTGTCATTTCGATGCACAGAAATTTCTTCGCTAACATAAATTTCATAGCGAGTGTTGGGCATAACAACCTAACTATCTCAGCAAAGCGGATTTCAAAGGACAAGTTGAAAAATTACTTCTCAAACTCGTCGATACTCATCAAGTTAAAACAAAGAAAGTCATAACAACGAAAGAGGTTTGGACACACGGTCTTAATTAGCATAGATTTTTACTCCTTAGTTTTTGTTTCGATTGAGAAGATATATCAAACACTCGAGACAGTGTTTCATTGGCTATCCAAACACTTCGAATTTCGTCAAAAAATACTTTGCTGTGCGTCGTATTTTCAACTCTTTTCTCCGTGTTTGGATATCCCGATAAAACACTGTCTCTCGTGTTTGATATATTACGTAAAATATAATTTGTCTTGTCACCGAGCAAGGAATGTTTCTACAAATTAATAAAACACAGTTAGACTATGTCCGCTCTCGCTTTCTACGAGCAATTCCTGTATCAAACTCGCGTGTATAAAGTTTGAGTCAAATTCTGCAGCAAATTTTATATTAGACAAATTGCTTGGAAGGATAGAAAGTCAACTGCGTGTTTCCCAGCAAACATGAGAAATAAACCCTTATATTTGATCAACAAAATCGTTTGCAGGGCCAGCTTGCACATGATCGCCAACCAGGCCTATATTAAAAAAAAAATATATATATATATATATATATACGTCGCGAGCTTCCCAATGTTCCATTCTGCAGTCTCTTCGAATACTATTCCCAGTAATTGCAAGTGAATTAAAATTAAAATGTTTCGTTACTCACTCGGTTTTCGTAGCTATAGTTCTTACCTGTGGCCCAACAAATGAGCTCTAAGAGATACATAATTTTTCCCGCCTCAATCATTACGTGACTATTCAGCTTGAAAAACGAGCACTTGGAAATCAGCTCACATCTAACGAAAAATACAGGGCGAACTATTACAAACTATAGATTGATACATTTACATTGCTGATCCTTAATAGCAACAATCACAGCCAATACATGCCAAATAGATATGTGTATAGCACTTTAATTTATGCTCCTGCTCGCTAGCCATGCTGTCGCGCGAGAAAATAGACCCATACCTCAGCAAGTATAAGGAAGGGAACTCGGAAAATACCTTATAACCAGGAAAACGTACCTGCGAATTTGCACATCAATCATCACCAAAGCCACTGCATGATTAACAACACTTGTACAATAGTTACGTGTAGTAATAAAGTTTACTTAATGAAAAGATTTGAAAAGAGCACCTGCTGGCGGTTAGTATCTAGCTTAATGGATCGATCTATTCATGAGCATAATGGATTTTGCATTTCGAAGAAACGCTTTATTCTTACTTTATATTCCTCAAGGTAAACGCTCGAAAGTTTAACTTGATTGTTAATTATAACTCAACCAATGAGAATATTGTATCCTGGCGAAACCATCGATATCTTACGCATGAAAAACTAACTTTCTTCACAGGCAGCCCAAGCTCACGCTGAGATGATAAGTTATAATAATGAAAACAATGGCTCATTTGAATACGCGAAACATGACTTTCTGCCTGCGCCATACTGAGGTATTGCGTTTTGAGCCAATTGTGTTAATTATTTAAACTCATCTCAGCGTGAGCTTGGGCCGCCTGTGCTTTCTTTTCCCTCGTGAACATAAGTGGCTTTACTTAGGTCAGAAAATAAGTAACGCGTAAACTGTTGTAATCAAACGTTGTGCTGTGATCGCTAGCCACAATGCTATTCATTTCCTTGTAAAGAAAAGTGTGTTAAAGAATTTTCTTCTTTCTGGATAAGATGCCAAAGCTGATAGAATTCACTAACTGTTTTTGAAGCCACATCCCAGGATGTTGCCTTTTTCGAACCAATGAGCCAATTAAATTTGAGCTTGATTCTCAGTTCCGTTTTCTGAAGATGGTAGTTTAACTTTTTTACACAATAATTTGCTCCGAATACATTGAAAAATGATACCAGTTAGAAACATCCCGATATATTTTGTATCTGTTATCTTGTAGGACGTTTTCGTGTTTTGATTCAGCAGGAAAGAGAACAGTATGTATCCAATTAAAATCTCACTATATATTAAAACATTTCAGGAAGTTTTCATGGACATCTGTTCATTTTCGTTTGTCAGTCATCTGCTGAACTGAAGCGCTGACTAGCCAAAAATTTCAAACAATGATCAACTACTAAATTCTCTTAATAGTAATTAAAAATACATTATCTAACAGACAGGTGAAGAGAATTTAAAGATAATCATATCAGAATAATACTGTCTTGCTGTTCTGCCAACGTTTGAGCGCTACATTCACCCAAACTGTGGACTTAGTTTAAGAATTAAAGGGTAAAGCAGCTGGCTTTATTAAATAAAGCTTAGCTAGTACTTCAGTTGTTTTCACGGTAAAAAAAAAACTTCGAGGTTTCGTGTACTCGAATAATGAACGGCGGGTTTCGAATGCAAACTATATTTATTAGATTTTAATCTAAGTTTTTGTTCTCATTCATATTCATAACCATTTTGGTCCTTATTAACAAGATCATTCGTTGGGAAGAAGTGGGGTAAGACGTTTTAATGCTGAAACTAATAAACTCAGAAAATGTCTACATTGAAGGCTGCATCCGGCGCTTTTAGGTCTAATATCCCAAATTTCAAACTATCTAAATAAATAATCAGTTTTAACTATGACAAGTTAAAAAAGCAATTAGAAGTCGTATTGACACAAGACCTGAAGCCTGGTAAGGTTTTACACAGAGTTAAAATAAGCTTCTATCTGTGGCTGCATTGTGGGAGCGTGAAAGCCAACAAGCAAACGTTTGATGGTGTTTTCAGTGACATGATCGTAACAGCCAAATTCAAAGCCAGCAGGAAAACGTATACATGCATGAAAAACTGAAAATGTGAACGGACTTTTCCACCTGACTTCATCTTTTCCCTCCTATCCCTCTTATGTTCCAAGTTTTGATAATCATTTCTGAGAGTGACCTGTTACTAATATAATATATGCTATAATGTTTAATATATACAAATAAAATACTTCTTCAAGTAGCCAATAAATAGTGTGTTTTTACTATTGAAAACTTGTGAAACGTTTTGTAATAATTTGGTACCTTTGACTGTTTCGTAATAATCTCATAGCTCACAGCAAAAACTTAGATTGCGTGCTGTGGGTGACAGTGTCAGCCATAGTGTATAGAAGATATATTTGCTGTTTAAATGTGTACTGTCTGAATGCAGGTGGGCTTTTTTTTACTGACAGATACAATAAGTAAACATGTTTGTTATATGCAAATTTATCACAATGCTGGGTAAAAGACCTTTTTGTTGAATTTTAACAAGTAAAAGGTTTAATATCTTAATGGGGTTACGCCTGTTTTCGTTTGCTTCCCAAGGGTTAAGCTCAAGTCGGGTTGGGTTGCCTTGTTTTCTGCACATAAATTGCCTGATTCGGTGCTACAGATAGATCTTGATGTTTTTTTTTTGGCAAATTAAAGGCATTAATTAACTAGCAACTCATATTACAATAATAATAGCACAAAAAAGAGTTATATAATTTTGGTAAACTACGGGGAATAATAATTATAGAAATCCTGAACGGAAGATGAAAGTAAGAAAATTATGAAATGAACGGTGTTGTATTTTTAAGACTTCTCGATTGTCGCTTTGAATTGCCTTATGCGATATAAAATTCAAAACATTTTACGTTTTCACACCTCTATCATGGAGTTTGCCTTAATGTTTTGCTTTTTACAAATGGAAGATGATTAAAGTTTCCTTTTGTTGAATATTTTTAAAATAATACACATTTAAGAAGTTATATCTGTTAGTTCTAGAAAAAGACTATTTGGATAAGGTGTAGCCTGGTCTTTTAAAAGTTTTAACATAATTATCGAAAATTCTAGCAAATAGTAATGATGATTTTCACATCAGTTTTCCAATTCACACCTTTTCAGTTTGTGATCTCTAACTTCTCTTTACAAAAACCATCGCTACTTTTAAGTGAATTGACTTTTGAGTGAATTGAAGAGTTTTCTTAGTGCCTATTTTTCAAATTAACGCTCATTTCGGTATATATATTAAAACGTTGTAGTATCTGGCTTTCCTTATTGCCTTTAATTTGGGTCGCAATTCACCCAAAATATTATTGAGAAGATGAATGCTACTGTTGTGATTATAAGATTAACAATCGTTTGCTTTCAATTGGAACGTTTAAACTATATCTAAAAATAAGTTATAAAAAGTGGTTGTTTGAGCGCTTTTCTTGTACATTAGTATCCGCTCACTTTGCTTTACTGAAAACAGTTCAAAACAGTGTTTTATTAAGCGTTTAGAGTGACATATAGCAAAACATTTAAAGCAGTATAGTCAAATTGCGTACCTTCAATCTCCGGCCTTACTCTGCCTCAGTTTACTGTGGAAAAATACCAAGGTAATACGAGTTTTTGCATTCATAGCCGATCAATATATCCGTCACGTTCAGCAAACAGTTTCAGCTTTTATGTCTGGCCGTATTACGCAAAGCTAAACAGAATTCTGCATGACATCCTGTTAAAATGTCATCGATATTTCATTATTTTTTGTACAGCTGCAGATAATGGGTGCTTTGCAGTATTCATGAGGAAATTAAAATGTAAATTAACCATTATCATCCCACCGATCATAAATACAAAGTAAGATATAAAGTCAAAACAATGACTTAAAATCGACTGCATGGCGGACTTTTTTTTTCGTGTGGTGAGGGATTACATTCATTTCCGTCGGGTGGTCGAGATTTTAAGGTACGTGCAATCTAAGAAGGAAGGTTAACCAGCAGTCAGATGTATTGTACAAGACACTTTTAGTGCCATCATTACACGGTACCGACGTTGCGGTCTGATTTAAATTCATGACAAGCGAAAGTTAAAAGAGACTGTATCTCGTAACCTGGTAACTGTTCTTTTTATAGATTTGACATCATGGGCATTTTATAAGCCAAAGTAACAGAGTATCTTAAAAAGCCGGTACTCCAATACCATTTTCACTTTTTGCTGCCTAGTCTAAAACTTTCATCTGATATTAAGCTTTTTAAAGAACCTTTTGTTGTTTTTGGGATCGGGTATAGGATGGGGGTGGGGGGGGGGGGGGGGTGGGGCGAGGGGGCGTTTGTATGTCGTATTGAAGAAACAAACTTTTCCGCTAGCTAGATTTTTTTTTTGATATTCACTTGAATATAAAGAGCCGAATTTCAGTTCAATTTAAAAGCTTCTAGTGCCGAGTGACCTATGTTTTTTAATCAGTGTAAATGGGTTTATTTTGTCTGCAAATTTTTAAAATTGGTTTTCTTAAACCAATTGCATTGCCGTAAGATTAGTTGCGAATCTTAGGATAAAGCCAGTCGCTTGATTTTGTTTACGGTAATAGTTAAATAATTTGGCTCCCTTGTGTTCCAAAGGGTGATCTTGAATTTTCGAGAAAAGGGACATTGGCCACACAAGAACCTGAATAGAAAGCAAGCCACATGCATAGATCCCGGATGTATTAATATGACGGAACTACAACAGATTAAAGCTTTGGCTTCTCCTTCGTGTACCAGACACAGACGACGTAAAATGATGGAACAAAAGACAATAAAAAAAACAATAAATCAGCCCTTGGTCTTGACAGTACGGACTAGGCAATTAATATTCTGTAACACGATCGAGGGCAACAGCTCATTACAGCTGCTAGCTGTATACATATGACAGCTCATTTCGTTATTTGACAGTACCGGTTCAAAGGAAACAGGGAATTTCTGCGCTCGCTTTCTTCGATGGAGGACAAATTCTAACGGATGACAATAAAAAGACAGAGGCAATCCTCACATAAAGAAATGTTTGATTAACAGTCCTGATTAGAAGATTTACAACAATAGTACAGTGTTAAAAAATGTTGTTAACGTTTTGTTGCCATGTTCATTTTGAGGAATTTCTTAAATGGAGGACGCATTTTTTTACTGATGACAAAAAAAAACAATCTTCATTAAAAGTTATCTTTTATTAGCGTCTCAATTTATGTTTAGTTTTAAGCAGTTTTGCTTGCCAGTCCAGTTTCTAGTGTCGTAACTATGTACAGATCTGTACTGAGAGGGGTCCTGAGACAATAGCTTTGGAGAGACGTCAAAAAACGAATGTTAATTGGTATTTTTGTTCAGATCCGGAAAAGCTGGGTATTGCAACGTAACATTTTTGAAAATTAATTATTAACTATACCTCGATATAACGAATATTTTGGTTATTTTCGAAAATGAGTTAAGTCAAGGTTTTCGATATAACGAACCCTCGATATAACGAACGAATTTCCCCAGTCCCTTGGCAGTTCGTTAAATCGAGGTTCCATTGTATAAGCGCGCAAACGACGTGAACAAGTGAGCGTAAGGTTAAAACTGACACATGAATGCAATGAATACAAAAATATAGACTGCCTAAAATACACTTACAGTTGTGTACACGGTCCCGGGTATAAAGTCAGGCGCACTGAGAAAATAGAATTTTCAATCGAGCGTGAACTGCGAGGTTCTGTCCGGAATCCTGGCTGTAGTCCGTTTGTTCGTAAAAAACCACATCCACCTAGATCTTCAGGCCTAGACATGCAAATTTATGCTGGCAGCTCGCAAGGGACTCATTGTAATGAGAAATTTACAAACTACAATGAAACTTTGAAATTGCAGCTGCGATAATGAAACTATAGTTACTTACTATCGTACAAATACACCTGCCACAGCTCAATTCGATTCAATAAGTTCCCTGATGTGCGTCTCGTGTTAATTTGAAGCTTAATCCATTGCTTGTTTCATATATTTCACTGACTTATCTGTAAAACTAAGTTTAAAAGAAGTATATACTATACAACGTCTGTTGAATGTTGTAAGATTTGCAACGAGCTTTTTAGTTATAGCGAAATGCATGTGAATTGTTTGTCATGTTAGGTGGGGCATATTAGACAAACTTGCAATCTGGTTGGCTACGCAAGGGCGGTCTGATATAGGCTGCCCTGGAGCGCGTACAAATAAAATACCAAAACTATAAATAAACCACTTTCAATGAGCTTTTTGTTGAATAGATTGACCTCTGGGTTTTGCTCAAACAATTAGACGGCTCGCTGTCAATCTCTATCAGCTTTTAATAGGTGGCTCGGGGCAACTATCAGCCCATAGCCCATAGCCCTCCGTTTCTCCGATCACGTGACCAATTGGGATACTTTTGACAATTGAGAAACGCCGTCAAGCCCGGCGACTGTTAATAACTAAAATTCAAAAGAATTGTTGGGAAACTGAGTAATGTTTCGTTAACAAAAATTACGGGAAGAATGAAGATCAAACTTTCTTCAGCACATTACCAACCTAGTACGTACCAAACACACGGTGAAAAATAGAACAAGCCTTAGCGTTTTGTTGTAGTTTTTGTGTACAATATCTTCAAGAGAAATGTTGAAAAACTTCACAAACGAGCATTTTTCTCGACTTGACAGTTTAGTTTCCCTGGGCAGTAACCATTTTTCACGCTAGCCTATGACAAAGAAACTTGACCAGAGAAAATTTTCCATGACTCGCCTACAAATAATCCATAAAACTTGTCTAGCAAAAAAAAACTGTTAACCATTACACACAAACAGAAACGTAAAGCACTCTGTGTAGTACTCTCAATTAACGGTGTCAGTGGCTTCGTCATTGGAACTTTGATTCTCATTAGTCTATATAGATATCAGTAAGACGTCTTTCTTGTGCGGGATCATTTCACATGGATTCGGAGCAATCAGAGCAACTACGAGTATAAATTCAGGGCCGTAGCAACGAGACAAGATCAACCTCGTCCCCAGGGCCTTCTCCGCTTTTCAAAATTTAAAGTCGTCGCGGAGAAGGCCCTGGGGACGAGGTTGGAGACAAGATCTGCGATCGCTGAAGGTGCAAGCCGCTAGTGGGGTCTGCGGGCATGCCTCCAGAAAGTTTGAAATCTAGAAGCTCTGGAACGCTATTTTCAGCATTTTTCATAAAATACTGAAAATTAAATCAATCTCGTTCAACTGGGGATTATTTTCGGAATATTTTGATTTTAACGGTGGGTTATAATCTAGTCAAGGCAAGTGCCTCTTTTCGCCTCTTGCTCGCTACGGCTGGCACAATGTGAACTAAGTACTTAGGCTGTGCTCAGAATTTTCTTCCGTTTCGTTATGTTCTTGAAAATGTCGAATTAAATTATTTGGTTTATTAATCTCCTTACGGAGTTGTATAAGTCCAGGCTTATAAATGGAATTTTACAAAATGTGTTTCGTTAATTCTATTCAGTATACAAGAACATGCCTGATGTTTTCCCTGCCAGAATAATTATTCCTGATAACGTTTGAATTAATGGAATTATTCACAGAGCCCCTACCTCGAAATGTAAAACAAGAAATGTGATGTGAGGTCGATTTAATCATATAAGTTGAGCTTTTGTAAATGTTTTCTCAAATGGAATTGAATCAAAATTGTGTGAAATATTATGATTTTACTGACTTTTTCCATTATTAATATCTAGAATACTATAGCTTCAAGTTATTGTTCTGTTGCTCTATTAGTCAAGCGAGAAACAGATTCAATTGTGGACAAGAAGCTATTCTGACAGTATAAAACTGTTGATGTAGATATCCTGCTATTGATTGTTCGCTAGATGAATCGAACACACGAGTGTACCAGCTCGAGAGAATTGCTCAATTCATTAATAAAAGAAGGCAGCTTAAAAATGACACCTTGACCTTGCTTTCATGTTCAATTTCTATAATACGAAAAATAAAATGCAACAAATTTAAGACAGTTCCTCGATTTAAACAATTTATGAAATTATGAATGGAGTTTAACGGAGTATAAAAATAATATATGTGAATTTGTTTCGAATGCTAATCTCGCTCTTTTTCTTATATGTAAGTAGCTACCAATATGCATGAACGTATACTAGAATATTGGAATTGTGGATACAAAACGCAAGCCAGTAGAAAAGGTTTAAATTCGTAGCCTCACAGCCCAGGAAATTTCCCAAACTACGAACCCAAAGCAGTACCTTACCAACTTACCATGAGTTAAGATTCTATTTTGGTCTCTAATATGAAATAAGCTGCGAAAATGCAATTACCCACCTTGAATAAATGCCATGTATATCTGTTTTGTCTTTTCAGTGGAGATTTAACGACGGTACTCGATGTAGCAGATCATATTCTTATGTGTTGATGTTACCGTCAAAAATAGTTATCCGTGAATGACCCAAAAGCAGGAGCATAGGATGACATCCAACTACATGTGATGTTATCTTTTGTGTTGTCCTGGGTATTTTCCAAAGAATGTCATTTTTATTCAAATTTTTTAATACAACGGGTAAAAATTTAAAGGGGCTTTGTCACGGATTTTAACAGATTTTTGAACAGCCAAAATATATATTTTTGTCGCTGGAAACCTAAAAATAATTATCCATTTTTTAATATTAAAGCACTGAAACTGTTATCAAGCGCCTTTGGCTGCCGGTGGCTAGGATGGCGATGGATTACAACTTGAAAAATTGAGGCTAAACTTTTCAATTTGTTTCCGTGCATCTTCAAAAAATCGACAGTTATAGCCATGGGTTGGTTTCTTTCCGAAAATTAAGGTCATATCTTCCTTTAGATGTTCAAAGATGTTGTTCATGGGCTAAGTTGCATACTACTAATTTCAGAATAATTTGGACCAAAATCCCCGTGACGTAGCTCCTTTAAACTTAGCTCCGAGGCTGATAGCTGACCATAATAATAATGTTGTCTTTGATGTACAGTCTGAGGTATATTCCAAGAAATGCTTCATTTTTATTCATATGCTGTGATTCTAACAACGGGTGTATTTCTACGTACTAGAATTTTAACTTAGCTTCGAGCTTTTATATTATTAATTGCCTCCTACGCCTGGGAAACAAGTTTAATCGAATTTTAATATAGCATAGTGTTATGTATTTATCGAAGCGGCACTTTTTTTACATTTGAACAAATTATCAGTCCATTTTGTCATTTTGTCTTTGCAGTTATGGGTACATACTGTGGAAAGAATCTCAAAAGGTTGCCGCACGACGACCAATTTGAGTGGGGCACGTGTGTTCGCATCAGTTTTTCGTGACCTCTTCTGTGCATCTATTTAATAAAAATTGATCACGATCCAAGAACATTTAGCCCTTGCGTGTTATAAAATGTCCGACTCGAAATATCGAGCTGGAAACATGACATATTGACGACAAGCACGTAACATAGCTTGTCCATTCATCTCCCTAATCTAGCACACGAAAACAAGCCAGGGTCTGCTTGCCATTAACACGTGATGGTTTTATCTGACAGCATCAAAATTACAAATTCTAAACTGTTACTCTGCAAAGCCATTCTTTTTGCATATTCTAGAAATAAAGAACATAAACCCCGATGTAAAGTTTGCAATCGATTCGTTTGGGAGATACAGCATTTTGATATTTTTGATTCCTCGGATGAAAGTCTTTCTTAACTGCCACAAAAACGGTCATTGCTATCGTATTACTAAATTTTCAGACTTGATTATCACTTAAAAGTGATATCGAAAATGATTTTAAGTAAACGCAGAAGTCCATAACTAGAAGTCTACATCTGGTATTGGGGCGCGTGCTATGTCTTTCGCGTGTAGGCTATTTATAGAAACTGATGTCTCGCGAGAAAATGACGTAACCCACTATTTCGACACGATTGGAGTTCTAAGTTGCGGCCGAATATTTTGGAAAGTGGCAGGTGAAATAAATCAAATCACATCAAAACACTTGACAGGCCATTCTCTTTAATTCTCACATTTCGACAGAAGTAGTATCGTAGATGGTGATTTCAAACGTCTGTTCAGTGGCATTTGAAGGCGAGTGAAAAAGCAACCCGTCGCCGGGTTTCCGTAGACAAACTCACAAAACAAACAGGTCGACTTTTTATAATTTACGAGAGAATTTATGAACAGAAGTTCCCCAAACTTTTAGTAGTTAAGTGTGTCTTTATTTTGTACAGCATATCCTCGTGTTAAAATACTGAACAACATACACAACACAATAGCTGCACACTGCGAAGTGCTCGAGAAGCACAACTTGAATTAAACTTTTGACGGATGTGAATGAAATCATCATTGTTCGATGAATTAAACTCGTATTTCTATTCATATTAAAACAAGTACATTACCTTAGTCAGTCTTTTGTTTTCATGCCGTCCTTATAATTCCAAAAACATGCGAAACTCGCCAAACTTGTCGTTTTCTCTGAATGTTGTTCTCAAACGAATCAAACTTCATTCTGTTCATTCCGCGCTCGATGTTGAGCGCTTCAGGGACCACGGTTTTGTTTTTCAAAATAGCAACGAACCTGTGCCAAAATGCACTTGCTCTCTTAATGCCTGTCTTCATCTTGAGAGTACCATTAATCTTAAGTGTCTTCGCATTTTGAATTTGACTCGGAATTAGTCTATCTTGCCCGCTGCCATTTCGTATTCTGACTCCAAAACACTGAGGTCCTCTCGCTTATTTGGATGCTCCGAATTTTTACAACTTCGATGCTATCGTCATCGATGAAAGATGGCCTGATGATTCTTGTCCGGACGATTTAATCCTCACAAAACGGAAATTACGATGACCAACAAACAGAAATTTCGTAATGCCGTTCGCTCGAGTTCACTCGTCCTCTGCAGTTCTGCTTTTCTTCAAAAACTTGTTCAACCAATCAAAGGCGCGAATTAAAAAATACTTCAATGTGATTGGCTACTTGTTCGCGGCAAAGCTGTTCTAAAAATAGCCTACACGCGAGGAACGCGAGGTACACGCGAAAGACATATCTCAAAGCCTATTACCAGAGATGTAGACTTCTAGTTATGGACTTCTGGTAAACGCGAATAATATTAACGGTAGAAACTACTTTACTGATTGTACAATTCTATGGTCGCCATATTTGGTAATATTTGTGCTCCAAAGCTAAGAGGTCCTAAGAGGGACACAAACATGGCGGCTGCATACAAAGTATACTGTCAGTAATTACTTTTGTAATAACTCGGTTGTGATAAACGCTTCAGGACTCAAATCTTAAAAAAAAAAAAACATTTTCATCTTCCTACTCATTAGTTTGATGTTTTTCACGCAAAACAAATTGTTTCTGTAACACTGATCAAAACCACCATTATACTAATCCAATGACGGATCCATTTTTTCGGCTCATTTTTTGGCCTTTCCAGTTGGTGTAAGCATATTTTGAACCTTTTTCCATATTTCCTATGATCAAGTTAAATCATTCATGTTTTCACCTTATTTTCTTGCAACATACTGTTTAAGTTTTCGGACAATAAGTTTTACTATCAAAGAAATGGAGTTGGTCATGATGACCATGGAAACTCGAATACGTGGTTTTCCTATTTCTATGCATGCACGACTCTCCTAATTCTATAGTCATGGGACTCTAATAAACCACTTTTAACCGGAAGGCAAGCGCTTCTCGCCAGACTTGCGAGCGAGCCAATCGAAAGCCGCGAACGGCGAAAGCTTCAATGCGATTGGCTACTGGTTCGCGGAAAAGCCGTTCTAAAAATAGCCTACTCGCGAAAGACATACCTCAAGGCCCATTACCGGAGATGTAGACTTCTAGCTTATGAACTTTTGTTATTGTTCAATTTTCCGATCACTCCTCCCCCCAAAAACCGAGGTTGGAATCGGTTAGATGGATAGAAATCAACATTGCATTGCAGGTGGGGATTGGGAGGTTAATGCAATGCCCATTTTTCGTCGAAACGGTGAAGTCTTCTAAAACTTTAGTCTAAGATTGTAGCTCGTCACAGCCGAGGTCTCCCGGGGCTGGGGTCCAACAACAAAACAACGACCATTTTAAATAATAAATACAAAATATAATAGCTTAAAATAAATTAACTGAAATAGGCAAAAGAACTACTCAGAATGGAAATAAACTAAACGAGCTGAGTAGTTTAAGAATTTAAATTGCTATGACTGGGTTTGTACATGATTAAAGAGAAAGGACGAAAGAGAAATTTGATTAGTATAAGTAATTAGGTACACTGGGATAGTAGCTTACCAGCAGTTCAGTGGTTTGAGCATCCGACCGGAAAGACATGGGTTCGACTTCCGTTAGGGCGCACCCATGAACGCCATCTTCGAATTTCACCCGCCGTGACCACGTGATATAATTAAAATTCCGAATACTCCTTAATTTGAGCTACACACTTCTTCGCGTATCAAACGCGAGAGAGCCTGGCTGGGGTTTTTTTTTCTGCCGAGTTTAAAAGATGATGAGGAGGCACTAAAGACCTCTTCGGGACACAAAGGTGAGAACGCAACTTAATTGTAGTAAAAGTAAAATACATACTCCATCCTAAAGAGACCGACCTGACGGTTTACAATCCTCCGATGTCGAAGTAAAAACTCTATAAGCTCTTTGCTTCACAAACTGTTAATTATCAGATCATTATTAAACCTTCGTGCAGCAAACTCCTATATTCCCTCATATTCAAAACTTCAAGCTTGACTGAAAGAAATAAAATCGATGAGATTTGACTCGAAGCTTTTTAATAATGCTTCGGAGTAAACAACTTAGATTTAACACATGTATAAATGATTGAATCCGTGCATTGTGTCAGTGACTGCCAGAAGAATGTAAAACTGTCAACCTGACTTCATTAATTGCATTTCTATATATTTTCTTTCTGATTCGGACTCTGGAACTTATCAAGCAGACAAAACCATACTGAAAAATTGTTATAATTCCTATTTATAATCTAAAAACAATTTATATTCAATGCTGCGATCGTCAGATCGGTTGCACAGCTGAATGGCCTGAAGCATTGACCGCTCACGAAACGAAATTTTTAACTACACCATGGCCAGTTATAGCTTAGCGGCCTCGATCAGCAATATTTATACGGGGGCCAACTTTAAAGTCAATAAATGTTAGCAGTTTTTTATCACTAAATACACCTTATTCGATGGTTTAACATATAATACGCGCGGATATTTTGCGAGTTGCGTAGTACGAGCAATGAACAAAATGTCCGCGTGTATTATAATGTTTAACCATCAAAGAAGGAATTTACTATTCCACCATTATTAGTCAAAGGTCGTTTAGTCCGGCCATTTGGTTGCTCCGCTTTCCGTCCGTATTTTTGCCCAATTCTGCAGTGTAATAACGTGTCATATTTTGCGCGTTCTCTTGACCTTATATGGTAAAATGGCGCAATGGTGGAATAATAATTCACAGTTATAGATTTCAATATTTGTTTTCACACGTATACATTACTTAAAATCTAACAGCCCAAGCTTCGAAACATAAATTCTCGATAGCTATTTCCATGCCAGTTCTTAGAATTTGGTTTAACATCAATATTCGCGAGTTGTCGATTTGTCGATGTTATCGCAACCATTAAGGTTGGCGAAGCTTGAAAACTGAATGATATAAAAAAGGTCTATATTAGCTTATTGTACTGTAGTACTGCTTTCCTTACATTGTTGCTCAAGATTGAGGAAAAGCAGCTGAAAGGAAGTCGAATAACTGAATATATATTGAATAATTAGTATTTTAGTCGCTTCCGAATATAATTTCGTTTCTTCAAATTACAGCTTTTAAGAGGTAAAACTTTCCATATGAGATGTTGTTTGGGGAATTTAACTTTTCTTTTCTGTTAAAAACATAATCATCTTACATTATGTATACAGCGCCTCCAGAGAAACTAGCAAGGGTTTGTTGAAATGTAAACTTCAAATCCATCAATGCTTTTTATATTTTCATATCTTTTACACATCGGTTATTTTTTATGCGAACAGCAAAAAGCGGTGTTTTCAAATTTCTGGCGGATAATTCAAAACAAAAGTCTCTAACATTAATTTCTATTCTCTGTTATTAGATAGTGTAGGATATCAATTAGCAGCACCCATACCGCGAACATGAGCCCTTTATTTTCAAAACAGTATTTCAGTTCCAAGTTTGTTTTTACCTTAAAGCTATGACTTCTAAATTATTGTTTTTGTTTTTCTTTGTTTTGTTGTGCTTGCGAGCTAATAAATTTTACTATATCATTGGATACGATCTATCAGTGGCGAAACCAAAAAAAAAAAACCGCAAACATTAAAATACATGCATGGGAAATTTTCAAAAATAACAGATGGTCCAGCGATTGTTGAATATAAAACGACTGTAAATTTAAACAAGCAATATCAGACAGGAAAGTTAATTATTATTTTTTTTGCAAGGATTTCAGGCAACATCTTAAAGTGTTTTAACGTTTTTTGGGGTCATTTGAATCACGGAAAGTAACGAAAAGTTCTTGCTTTTGGCAGAGTCTAACTCCTACCGTTTAAAGGGACACTGCCACGGACATTTTTTGGCTTTTTTAGTAAAACGGCGCCAAAATTGCGACTAAATACCTTCAACCATTCAGGAAATGCTCCTAGAGCGTAAAGGGAAGGATATCTAGCAAATTGTTTGAAGAAGAGGCTGACTTTTTCAAGTTGAGATCAAAAGCTCCCGATGGTATCACAGTGACATCACTCTATTTTTAGCTTCAGTACACTGGTATAGAAATTTTAAGAAAACTTGACCACTGTTAATAGGTTTCCTATGGTGTAAACATGTTTTTGGCTTGTGACAGTGTCCCTTAAACAAAAAAAAAAAACATCATTTGAGTACATTTGACTTCCGGTTCCCGTCGGTGAGTCAAAACGTCTGTACGTTGGAGCATGCGCGTTTTCAGTCAGCGGTGACTAAACCTGCTGGCCAAAACTGACGGCGTTTTCTGGGAACAAGATTTGGCCAAATGACTGTGGACCCACGCGGCGGTTTTTTAATCAATATTATTTCCTAACTGATCAGTTGGACAAAAAAGTACTGTTAGCAAGTAAAATTGCCGAAATCACAAATCAAAACTATAAATAACTCCACTTTCAATGAACTTTGTCCAATGAACTTTTTGTTGAATAAATCGGTCACTGCGTTTACATGCTAATACATAATTTATAGACGGCCCACTCGCTCTGTGTTTCTGATAGTTGGCTCTCGCTAACTATTAGCCGATTCAAACCTCGAGCCTTGCTGTCTAATGGCCAAATAGACAATGGAAGAGCCAATCACATTCACGGATTCCCAATAGCACACGCTGAGCATCAACTAACTATTCTTACAACGCAATCCTTCCACTCCCCTTTCCCGCCGACCGTTATGGAGTCCGAAAAAGCTATGTGTACTTAATGTACTATTTACCATTGGAAAACATTTCGTTTTAGCTTGGCAGTTCTGTTAATATTGTCTTAGCAGGCTGTCTGAATTTTCATGCATAATATATTTTCAGCATCTTATTATGCGCTGTAATTAAGCCGAATTGACTGATCAACCGGCGGTCTGGCGTATACTCCTGTTACCGATAATGTACTTTTTTGAAGAAAGATTGTTCAAGGTAAAATGCTGTTTTTGAAATATTTATTTTCAAATTAAGTTTTTACCTTTTCCTGTTTAACATATATTATTAACAGAAACGTGGACTGTATTTGTATTTGCAGCCGAAGGCCGCATGCATGCCAAATACAATGCAAATATGTTTTTCGATAAAACAGTAAGATAGGACTTTTAACAGCATGGACATACAGCGTATAGCCCGGCGATAAATAAGATAAACGCTGATCAGTCAGTTCTACAACGTCACGGTTGATTTTCGATGTAAAACCGCACATAGTATCTGATCACACAGTGATCATGTCATGCCTGACGTCAACAGGGAAATATGGCTCCACGCACCTTCAAGTTTAACAACCTACTGAAGGTCCGAAAGCGTTATCTTGCAGTTCCCTATTAAATTAGTTTGCCTAAAGGCAAATTTTTTTTGCTTTAATCGAATTTCAATTTGTGGCCAGTCGCTTTAAAAGCAAGTGCTGCCACATTTTCTAAGCAATAGTAATGATTGACAGGAAACGGCCATAATTTTGAAGCGAAGAAGCACTTTGTATTTAAAGGGATATACAATAAGCAAATTTAAACCTTTCGGTCCCTTGCTGCGAGGGATCGTGTAATGATTAATGATATGCTGAACATGTTCTGCCTATTTCAAGAGACGCTATTGTCAACTGGGAAGACCATTAACCAACGCGCGATTTCAATTGGTCCACCCACCGGACCTCGACGTTCAGTCATCCCCAAAATTCCAGCTGGAACCATATTGCCAAAAAACTATAATTAAGCAAAACACATCAGAGCACTGTTTGAATAATTAGATGTTGAAGCACAAACGTAACATCAAACGACGCAGGACTTCCATGAACAGTCCAAATTTTGCCCTTACATCCATTCAAGAAAAAACGATTTCTGACCAAAGGGCGATGAACCTGTTACCTCATATTCTGGGTAAGTTTTTACTTTATGAAATTTTTTTTAGGTCACCCTTGTCATCAAAACATGAAAAAGCTCGGTTTAGTATATTCAGCTATTAAGATTAAGTATTCTCTTTCGTTTCCTTCCTTTGAATTCATGCTATTGCAAAACTGGTTGTTGTAAACGTGATTAAATATGTTTGACCGGGATAAGCGAAGACAAGGCATAGTTCCAGCTAATTTAAATTATCCGACTTCACTTCCCACCGTCTCAGTAAAAAACAAAATTTGTGATGAATAAGAGTCCTTTCCACATTGACTGCATGGTTCGTGAATAATGTACCGATCTTTTCAATTTTGGGGGTTTTACAATCACAGTACAATTAGAAGCGCCTTTTTATGAATTGCCGTTTTGCCATTTTATTGACTCTCAAGAATACAAAGCATTCAGACTCCGGAAGGAGTTGACATCTTTGTCAAAATCGTCGTCGAACCTGTAAATGTTCATTTGTAGTGTTACGCGCACCGAGAATGAAATGTTTTCATTTCCAATCTTGTTATTGTATTTGCATTTTCTTTATGTTTTAAAAGTGTGAATGCTTTACTATACCGATAAAGCCAGATAACATAAGCCTTGTAAATGGCATATTAAATTAGGAGCACTGAGGTGCGAGAGCATAGGTTTTGTCATAGAAATCTAGATCGAGTTAAGTCATGTAACTGCACTGACAAGAGAAACCACATCTTATCAGTATTAAAATTAAAAGTGGAAATAATTTTGGTAGCACTGACTTTATATAGTGCAAAGCTATAAACGAACAGTTTTTTTCAAGTAAATATTCTATTTAATTTGCTTATGCGAAATTTTCAGACATCACAACCAATACAAACCACAAAACTTGAGTTTTTAAGAAAACGTGCATGTCATTCAGTCGCTCCTAATGTACAAGGATCACGATAAACATTTCTCTCGCGCATCCTATATATGTATCGGTAAAACAATTTATCAACCAAGCGGGGACAATGGTGTTATTGACCTCCCATTGTAACAATAAAATGATCACAAATCAGTCTTGGAGTGAGAAAGGCTTTCTGTTTTGTTTTTATCACATTCCTTTGCATTCAGCCAATTTATTGCAAAAAAACCTAACTGAAATAAGGATCATCTTATAGCCGCCATTTCTTTTCAAATGTAGATGTGTTGTGTATCCTGGCAACGCTTATGAGAGAACTGAATTACGCAGATGCCGGCCACCAACAGCGTTTTAAAGCCGTCACCTTTGCTGAACAGTCAGCTGTTGGCAGGTTCGGCGCTTTTTGGTCAAAATTAATGTTCAAAACGAATCAAAATAAACACACACAATAAATAAAGAAAGAGCAGTTTTTTCCTTGATTGTTTTGCTACAAATCAAACAGTTCTACATGCAGATGTTAAATTTATAAATTCGTACATGAATTCTCACTATATTTATGAATTTCCACCAGGCGGATAGCATGGCTCACGCGAGACATTAATGAAAATTGTATTGTAAGAAATGGAATATAAATGTAAAAAGCTAGCCTGAACCTCTGGTCGATAATTATTAAATTACAGTCTTGGATAAAATTAATCATAATTAATCATAGTTATGTCCAATGTTTTGAAAATCAACCAATCGAAAACACTTCCTCTCTCCACGTTTTCGGAATAGTGACTCCACGCAAGCATTAGCGACCACAGCAGTGGATTAAAATTCAGACGAGTCAAAATAGATCATTAGCAGTCAGGGTGAAGCTTTAAAATGATGAATCATAAGCTCAAAATAATATGAAATATAATATAATTGGTAAGGCGGACTGGTTTTTTTTACATTTTGCATGGCTGAGTTTCAAAAATGCTTCATTTCCTGAGTAAATAAATTAACTTACCACTGACAAGTTTGAAACTTAAAAGCATGGAGTTCAGTCTTACTGAAATAAATTTTCACGAGAACGGAAGTTTCAGTTTGCAGTAAATAAAAACCGCATTTTGACGGTAGACACTTAAATTTTGGGCCATCCGTTTTAATTAACATGAATTTTACTACAAAAATTAAGTTTCAAATTCTACCCCAAATTATTTAATTGTTTTGAACAGTCAAGTCCATGATGCCCACACTTTCAAATAGACTGAAAAAAAGATTAGAAGATTAATGGATTATAAATTTCGAAAGGCAAAAATAAAATAGAAGCTGAGGCTCCTCGAATTTTCATTTACTGTTTTATATAGAGCGTTTTCACTCACGTGACCAGCGGCCATATTGGTTTCCTAAAACAAATGACGATTTTTGCATAACAACAGTTTAATTCCTGGAGGAATGGCTTGGTACACCAATATGGCCGCTGTTTCTTTGTTTTGGAACACCAATATGACTGCCGTGACGTCATATGAAAACGCTCCATAACGGCAGTAAATAATGGTGATAAAATTTTGTAATTACTCTTTGACGTTTGACACCTAACACGCCGGTTTAAATAGTTGACGATATTAACTCCGTTAACCATAACTATAACAAAATTCTCGAATCTGATTGGTTCTTGGCACACCTTATTTTTCACCAAATTGGAGCGCACACAGCTTAAGTGTGCAATAACAAAGTTCGCGTGCTGCGCATGTGCACGCTTTTTATTTGGTTCCTTATTGTGACTGAGTAGTCCTTGATATTCTCAAAAACCTTTAGTTCCAAAATTGGCTAGTTTTTGTCACAGCGATGATAAATCCTCAACAAGCTTCCGGCTTTGTCTAAATTTTTCCTCGAACTCTGTAATACTTATGATGGTAACAGGACTTCGTGTCGTCCAACAAATCCGACTCCCTATACGAGGTCGCCCGATTTTGTTAATAGGGAGCTTAAGCAAACTAGGACGGCAACGGCAACGAGAACGTCACCAAACAAAAGGTTTAATGAGCAGAACAATAGCTCTGCACGTACGTTTGGAACCTTAGTACATTTCCTTGCCGTTCTCTCTCTGCGAAGCAACAACGTGAAACGACCAAATTCTGCGTATTTTGGACAACGTGAGCCAAGACGGCTAATTTTTCGTATTTCTATTTGGAGTTGAACGTTCTCTTTACGTATTCAGCTGGAGCAAGTTCTTAAACCGATACATACACTGAATACGTCTGGATAAATGCGAGACTCACAAATAGAATATAAATTTATTTTTCCGTAGGCGTTGTCCTCGTCAATGCTTAAGCTCCCTAATGACTTGTCTGATTACAGATCGAAGTGGACACTACTCAGTCCTATTACCATTATATTTTATGTTTTTTCCCCCGTCAATCATTATTACAGGTTATTAGAGTCAGGTATTGAGACTGCTATGCAGCAACGATTGTTATGTAATAATAAAAGGCACTATGGGGCCTTGCTGCAAGGAAGACATTCACTTGACACGTATGTTTCCGCACCTTTCCAGTTCCTCCCCTTTTCTTGCCCGCTGCGTTTCCTTTGTGGTAGTTAGGTTCAATTTCATGGGGCGTTTTTCTGCCGTCACATTTATGTTTACTTGGCTCATTACAAGTTTGCCAGCGAAATGATTTTGCAACAACGAAGAGAAATTATTTACTGGTAAATCGGCTTTAGACTTCTCAAATTTCTATTTGCCCACCAAAATAAGAGTTAGAAAGCCATCTGGCATAAGTCTGGACAGTGGTTTCCATCTGTTTAAAAATGCAACTTCGCCCGGGAAAAAAGCTCGGGAGACTAGGAAGTTAACTGTGATGCTGCAAAACAGATTAAAACAATCATGTAAATTCTGATTATTGCTAGAAATCCATTAGGAATCCTAGCATGTCTAATGATAAAGAGGGAAGACAGCCCCCATTTTCAGGGTCCGGCTTTCCACCGCGAGCCTGGAAACGAGGCTCCACCGACTCTGATTCCCGTGAAATTTCTAAACGAATTTCTTTTGCTTTATAAAACGTTAGGTCATGTCTAACATTACTACACGACTAGTAAAACTAGTATTTATGTGTATGTATATATTAATTTATTTGTCTCAAAGATGGTGCGTGAATGATGGATGAAATCAAAGATGTATCCCTCAACTACGAGAAAACTTGTTATAGTTGACTTTTTTCTTGGATTCCTTGTATTAAAAGGTAAGCTACAAATTTTTCAATAAACAATGCAAGATACATATGTTTTCGTTCTTTCGGCACAATGTGCTTACGGCTTGCATTCAGTCGAGGTTATACTTGAACAAACTGTCACGAAGCCCATACTCCTTATTCCAAAATAGCGGGAAATACATTATTATTTTGCCTATATGTTAATTGGCCCTCGTTGTCTCGTTTCAAGCCAAAGATTCTTCTGAATTCTGCAGATGTGATCGAAGCAATGAGGGCCAGAGGCCATTTCCGAGTTGCCTTTTGCCTCAGTTTCAAAACGAGTCTTTGTACGAACCAATTGAAATGAAAATGACTTTGCTTTCAAAGAAAATGGACGTGAAGGTGGAACACATTTTCATATGGTTTCACACGTAGACTCGTTTTGAAACAGAGCCAGGTGTACGGCGGCCATATTGTTTTACTAAAACAAAAGATGATTTTTGCATAATAATAGAGTTTAATTTCCGTTGGAATGGCTTGGTACACCGATATGGCCGCCGTTCTTTGTTTTGGGACACCAATATGGCGGCCGTGACGTCATATGAAAACGCTCTATTCAGTGAGAACGTCAGGTCAGTTTGCCATATTTGGACTGATAACTTGGTGAAATTAGGGAGCTTAAGCAAACTACGACGGCAACGGCAACGAGAACGTCACCAAACAAAAGGTTTAATGAACAGAACAATAGCTCTGCACGTGCGTTTGAAGTCTTGGTATATTTCCTAGCCGTTCTCTGCAAAACAACAACTTGAAATGACCCAATTCTGCGTATTCTGGACAACGTGAACCACGACGGCTAAGGGCCTGTTTACATGGAGGTGGGGGACCCCGGGCAGGTGAGGTAACCCGCCTCTCCATATAAACTCTCATTTTTTCTCGATCGCGTTTACATGATAGGTGGGGTAACCCGCCTAGGCGGGTTGCCCGGTCTGCTGGGTAGGGTAACCCCCCCAGCCGGGGTCGCTTTTTGCCATGTAAACGTTTCAAGGTGGGGTAACCCCCCCTACCCGGGGTCGGTTCATGTTACCAAAACGCGCCAAATCCAAACCAACAACCAAACGCCCGCCATATTGGAACCGCAACAACATGTTTCAGTCTCGAGGATATCAGCGTGGGGAGCATCTGCTTAGTGTCGAAGGCCGCAATCAAGATGGCAATCAGGAAGAATCTGAAGGCATTCAAATTTCAAGTGATGCTTTAAGTTAAGGCCCGATCGAAGCACGCGCTTCTTCTCTACTTAGAGATCAATCGATAACACAAAGCAACGAAAAACGTTGTCTCTGCCAACGAAAATCATGGAAAATCAAGGAAGTTAACCCCGGGACCCCGGGGTGATAAGATTGCATGTAAACGCGAGCTATTTTTCGACCACGGCTGGGCGGGTTACCTCACCTACCCGGGGTCCCCCACCTCCATGTAAACAGGCCCTAAATTTTGATTTTTGAGTCTAATGCGCATCCGCTTTAGACTCTATGTAGTGGAAAAAATGCTGTTAGCAATCCCAAGGGAATGGTTCGGGATCGATAATCGTCCCGTGTAATTGTGCTTAAACAATAGCCCGCCTCATTGCGGGCTTGGTGCGGTGATCGTAATCCAATCAGGAAGCAAGGATGTTGTTAACGAAGCAACGGTCGAACGGAGCTCGAGCACGACACGCACTTGTAAAAGAAATTGTCATGTATGTAATTGGAATAAATGTTTTACAGTGCAAAATAATATGAATCCTCGTTTTGAAGTGTGAAGCCAGTGACAATGTTCTCCTTCCAGCTGCATGTTTTTGTATAATCCGTGGGAAACGCAACGTGAAATCGACATCTTTGATGAAAAAAATCCGGAAGTGACATTTGTGTTCATAAACAAAAAATAACTTTGAAAAAAAAATTTAATAAAAGTGTAGTCAGCAATTGATTGTTCAATTCAACTGAAGCAGGATTTCATTCACAGAATGCAACTTTCATTAAAAAGAGTTTTTTTCACCATTCAAGATTCAATCTAGAGCTTGAAAACAAGACAGTGTAATCAAATTACAATTTGCATAAATATTGAAACTTGCCAAAAAGTAGTTAAGACAGAATGAAAACTGGCTTTAATAGTTATTGAATTTCGATCCTGATTGTTATTTCCATGTATTGACTATTAAGCTGTTCTCAGTCATGAAGACGAAACTCTTTCATTCAACTGTTTGCAGTGTTTAATAGCCGTGAAAATATTTCGCTTAATTAAATTACATTCTGCACGCAATGTTTTCCTTGCTCTGCTGTGTCGAAACGTTAAAGGTAATTGAAATCTTTGTTGAGCAGTATTGCATAAATTGCAAAGGAATTGAAAAAAAAATATTTTGGCTTATTTTGATGTGATTTAGGATATTTAGAATACTAAATAAGCTGCTGTATCTTGTCTATCTATGGGGCGGACCATTATTTTTTTGGAAGCGGGGGGATGAAAATTTTTTCAAGACAAACAATTTTTTTCTGTATCGTTGTCTGTGAAAACATTTTTTCCGGTGTCATCTTCCTGCAGACAATTTTTTTCATGCCAGCAAAAAATTTAGTTGGGCTTTTTTTGCTTTTGCAAACAATTTGTTTCAGGATTCCCCCCCCCCCCCCCCCCCCTCTAAATCTGTACGATCTACCTATGGTCTACAACGCACTAATCTTTTAACATGAATAAATATATATAAACATATATACTTAAGAGAACAAATATTATCGACTTCTTCTGAACCACTCTTACTACCAAACCTCTGCTACACCTCTTTCTCTATGCCGTAAATACCGAAACTACTTCAACATATTTCAACCGCACTAACAATCCATGACGCATTAGACTCATGTACCCACTGGGTACTATTTTTCTATTTGGAGTTGAATGCTCTCGTTATATATTCAGCTGGAGCTAGTTCTTAAACCGATAGATACACTGAATACATCTGGATAATCGCGAGATTCTCGAGTAAAATATAAATTCATTTTTCATCAGGCGTTGTCCTCGACGTCGCCGTCGTCATTGCTTAAGCTCCCTATTCATCCAAACAGAGAGCGCTTATGTCAAAATATTTAAATGGCTATTAAAAACAAAGTGAGCAATTCTACTGTAAGCACTGTGTGTAATTTGTCCCACAGATAGAAAAAAGAAACCCCACCGAGAAACCGTTAAAAATGAGTCAGTCCCCTTAAGAATATGTCGGAATATTAATTTTTCCGTGGGCACTACCTGTTCCTCGAAGCTGACATTTTTTCTCGAGGTCTAACTCCGAGAAAGCTGCTATCGCTTCTTACTGAAACAGACTACTTTCGCGGACATATCGATACCTTTGCATATTTTTGCGCCAAATAAAGGTTAATGTTACTATTCTGTGTCCTTTAGGAATAACACTTGGTGAAGATCTCAGCCCCCAAAAGAAACTTCACAAACTGTTGTTCAATGATAGTTACTACAGCGTCGATCTTTTGCCGCTGGATAACCTCTCAAGCACCATCAATGTCTTGTTTGGATTTGAACTTGTTAAAATCGTAAACGTGGTAAGTGAACTAGTGTACCCTTTTACATGATTGCCCCCCCCCCCCCCCCCTCTCTCTCTATCTCTTTTAATCCCCCGTCTCCTATTTCCTGTGTTGTACTTGCGGAAATAAAAGACGGCTGCAGGCAGCCCTCTCTACTTAGCACACCCCCCCCCCCCCCCCAATCCCTTTTTCCAAGATGGCCGATCATGGCAATTTATGAACAAGAAAGCAAAGTAACACTGCACCATCAAAGTTATTTTATCCACCACATTCACCTTTTATGATAACTACTGTTCTCTGAAAATGTGTTACCCGACAGGACAAAAACAATAAAAAGTCCAATTTATTTATCTATTTGTACCCTTTGTACCGATATATGGTTTGAAATAAGAGCCCTCTCTGATCTGTTAAGCCCTTCCGTCAAAAGGTCGCGTCAAAAGAATTGTTCTCTAATACTAGAGCTTTTACGGTTTACATGCAATTATTTAAGAATATAAAAGGTGCTACGCTAAGTTTTTAAACCGTTTATTGCGATGTATAAAACTACGTTCAGATCGAAGGGAACCACAATAATGACTTACTTTCTAATTTCAAACTAAATTGTTTAGCCGTTTTTCATTCTCTACAGAATGCAAAAGAACAGTCTTTTACAGTGTATGGCTGGGTTCAACAGGTGAGTGGTGTAAGCCTGTTCAAAACATCTCGAGCCTAATCTAACTGTCCTCATCTAGCACTACAAAAACCTTTGAGCTCCAGCCCTTGTATGACTACTGAAACAAGAACCGAGGGGAATTTGAATGGTAGTTCGTTTTAATTCCTCATCTGTCATCTTACTTTTGATGCTTAAATTTAATTCATCAATTCAAAACAAAATTAAACACAATGGTGGCGGTGTTTGAAAATGTGTTCTTAGTAAGCATATTTTTTTACAATATTTTTTTACGCTTTTCGTCACATATCAAGGCATCTCGACGGTCGAGAAAAATATTCTACTGCACATCATAGTTTTGAATACCTCTCTTCTCGGTGTTATTTGGCATGTAATGGAAAACTGTTTCTTGTGTTGGGTATATATTACACGGACTTGATAGAACACGACTCCTAGGAATGTTAAATA